>JAVJIF010003790.1:0-269320 GCA_038442645.1 Agave tequilana | reverse complement strand
ATGTGCTGAAATTGAATCTTGATTTCAAAATAACATGATTCTTGGATCCAATCAATAGAGTTAGGGATATGAGGATTGGTCAAAGGTTGACAAGAAAGATTTTTCTCATTCTCATTGATCAATTCGCTCATTATTGAGTCTACCCTACTGATAGGCCGTGTAACAGAATTATGAGTCTGAATCATGTCTTCTATACTCTTTGCAATCAGTTCTTCTTGAAAAGGTGAGTATGGAAGTTAATTTTAAAAATTGTGGTAAAATTGTGAGTCTATCAGATATTGAGTTTATTGCTCGGACTCACGCAAACGCTCCATACTCAAGTCCAGGACTGATGACTGTTCATTTTGATTCGATGAGACTTGAAAAGATGAGTATGACTCTTGAAAATTTAGTTGAAATGATGAGTCCAACATGTTTTAAAGAATTTGTTGCTGGGACTCAATCATGGTTACTATACTTTTGTATCTCTGATTTTTCTTCAATTGGTGGTTCAGAAAAAAGAGTATGTGAAGCAGAATATGGAAAAGAAAATGATGGATAAGGTGGTTGAAATTTGACTCAGGGGAGGTGAATCCCCATTGACTCTATGAAGAGTGAAAATATTTTAAAAATTTTGATGATCGTAGAATTGGGGATACGGGTCATATTTAGTCGGACAAACCCATTCCGGTATATATGGTTGGTTCATGTTGTACATAACCGGTTGGAGTTATCCGAGTCAGATGAGGTCAAGGTGAAAATAGATTCATTTGGTTGGAAAATTTTTGCTATTTTATCACAATAATAATAATAAAAAATCAAACAAATAGACAAAAAATAAAAAAAAGAAAAATATTCAAAAATAAGCCTATATTAGGGTTGATCTAGACCTAGACGACTCCTAACTAGTTAGATTATCCACGGGGGGTACATTTTATGAATCTGACTACAAATTAATCGACCAGGTAGGGACAAGATCAGTGGGAGATATCCGTGCCGGAGCAACGGGTCTAATTATGCCAAGCCACTGTTCTTCGAGGTTCGCCTCTCATTCCTCAACCTTTAACACCGATTTGATAAAAGTCAAATTCTAACAACTTTCTCCTTAAGTCAATCTCTTAAATGAGTCCGATATATTCTTAGGGGCCAACGTCTAGCAAATTTTAATTAGGCTTGGGTTGTGTGAGTGGAGAGGTGGTTTTGGGCTAAGGGTGGGTAATGACTTTCCCACATTATATTGTATTTGTACATGCCCTTAAGTTCAATCTGTGTAAGTGTGGAATATAGAATAGAATGAACACACAAAGAGAGTAAATCACCAACGTGTTTGTCCTAACTATATGCAATGTAATATGTACACCGTGGTCCAGATCACAACAACAGAAGAACAAAATACAGAATATTAGAATAAAAATTGATACGTGTCGAGATACAAATGTCTAAACTGTTAAAAAAAATCTAATTTTTGTATTTTAGTTCTTAATTATTACAGTTCACAAGTAATCTATAATAAAAACTAGCAGCAGAATATAGCAATATACAAGAATTTACTCAATTACACAAAAGCAAGTGTGGATTTCTGCAATGCTAAAAATTTGACTTGCACACTAAAAACAAAGAAGAAAAATTAACAAAAATGTGAGATCAAACCGTTCCCATCCCGACAACGACGCCAAAATTTGATCGGGGGAAATCGTGCACAAAAGTGTTATTTTGAAAAGTGTGTGCGCTTTGGCTTCCTCGATACTTCCGTTATAGCATAAAGGCTAAACGGGTCGAATTCACAAGGACAGAAAGTAATAGAAGCTTTATTGGTATGTTCATGTGTGTATGTTAACAGTTCTTCTATATTTCAAAGAATGAAAAGAAAAGAAAAGAAAGAATGAAAAGAGAAGTGTACGGTGGAAATAAAGATAGAAATATTGAAAATAATGTATTTGTGATTTTTGATATTATTTCTAAAACAAAGTAAAAAGTAAAGAAAATACATGGCTACTAACTACTAATTGCTCCACCATATGTTAACCTCTTAGTGATAGTTGCCTCACATGTATTCATGGCCATTACTAGTCCTTGGTTCAAGAGCTTTACAAAGTATCACCCATAAGATCACTCATCACATCCAAACTCAACAAAACAAGTGTAAGCTACATTTAAATCATCAAAACTAACTAAAGCAAGCATGAAATAAAGTTATGTTAGCTTGTTAGAGAGTTACATGTTAGAGTGTTAGAATCCATCATCATTAGTCATCAATAGCTCTTGCAAGAGTAAGGCCAAGTAGAGGCTATTAGATTCATGTGGATTATCAAGTAAGGAGTTAGCAAGTTAATGGTTAATGGTTAGTTGCCATGAGAGAAAAAGCTAAGCATGTAAAGAGTTAGAGAGAAGAAAAAACCAATAGAGATAAGGAGAGAACCTTTCATAGAATGTCACATTCCATTTCAAGAACCCTAACCTTCATCTTATGCATCTCTCTCTTCCCTATTACACGATCTACAAAGGAAATGAAAAATAAAGAAGAAGAAAACTATATTAAACTTCACAAATGGGAGAAACTACCCCTAAAAACTCTCCTCTTCTTCTCTCTAGAAAACCTGATGTATTTATAGGCTAAGGGGGGCACCAGGGAGGTGTCACGGGGCCATGCGTCGAAGATCGATGCGTGGCCCCACCATAAGGCCACGAAAACGCTGCTTTTATCGTGTTTCCACGGCCTTCTGAGGGCACGCGCGCCGCACTAGGGTGTGCAGCCTCCTACTGCACACCACTCCTTATACCTCATGTCGCTTTATCTGAATCCGCTCTCAGATTGGCAGTTAGGCTTTCCAAAGTCAATGGCTATATTTAAGCTCTAAAAATCACCAAATAAATGAGATTTTGGGCTTCTTCTTCATTTCATATCATGAACCTAGAAACATACAAGAGATGTATTATTAACAGAATTTAATATCGAATAAATGTGAAGATGTGATATGAAATATGCAATTTTAGAGACTAATCAATGAGCAATAATAAGTAAGCAAGATATACAAACATGAGAGAGTAGAGTAGAGTAGAGTTTAGAGTAAATAGAGCAATCGCAAAAGCATGAGAATTGTTTTGAGCTTCGAGCCACTTACTCTACATCCCCGCTTTTACCACAATAAAGGATTTCACTATCTCCACTAATGATTCAACTATGGATCTACACAAGACCCGGTATCTCAACTCCAACCTCTAATCCTCAACCCAATAGGAGAGCACAAAGCAGATGATCATCTACCCAAGAGAAGAGCACAAAGCAAATGAAGATTACAATCTCTTGGTGACCACAAAAATCACAAACTAAGAATTTCTCACAAAACAAGAATCTTATAGGATGGATAGAGATGATGGCCCGAGCTTGTGTCAGAAAACTAAGAATTTGAAATTGAAGCTCTTGATAAAACTATTTGTTTTCCATTGAATTGAAACGTGGAAAAACCTTACAAAAATTGAAGAGAAATACAAGTAATTGATTAAAAGAATAAAAAATTACAAGAACGCTCTTCTCTCATAATTTCTAGGGAAGTACACCGTGGAAGACTGATCAGCACGCGACCACTTTGTTCCTTTGCGACGCAAGTGATTAAGTCATCGAGTCTTCTTCTTAAGGATTTCTTCTCGCCTGGTTTTGAAAATTCTTTGAGAAAGAAAATCGTGAGGGTATTAGCACCCTGAAAGAGTAGCAAGGTTCACAAAAAGAGCTTGAAAGCTTAGAGAATAATCTCTTGGAAGAATCTTCAGCCTCTAGCCTTTGATTGAAAAAATCCAGCCCTTAGCATACCTAGCAATGGGCTATTTATAGGAATTTTGGGATGTAAAAACTCCTCTTAAAAAATCAGCATACTAATTTAACTAATTTAACCTAACTTCGCTCCTGGAGCCAGGATAGCTTCGCGATGAAGCTAATCATAGCTGGAGCGAAGTTAGAGATCCCCGCACGGAGTCACTTAGCCAGCTGGCTTAAGATTTGTTGCAACAATCCCTTGTTTCTTTCCATCTATCAGGAGATTTGCCTTGATCTTCTACAACTGACTGAAGAGTGATTGGATCAAGGCAAATAACTGCCAAATAAGTGATAAAGATTACATCAATCTTGTGCTGAAATTCAAATGGTCAAAAATGACCATATAAGCTCGCAGCGGAATTAGCTCACAGCAGAGCTAAGGAAAGAGCTTCATGCAAAGCTAAACTCACAGCAGAGCTACTGAGCTTTTCTGCGAAGCTGACACTTAGCTCTCATCCGAGATGCACAAAGCTTGCGGCGAAGCTCAAAGATGAGCTCTCAGTGGAGCTAGAAGATAGCCATCAACTGAGATATGAAGAGCCTCAAGCAAAGCTAAGTATTCAACTTCCTGGATTTCCTTCATAAGATAACAATTGGCTCACTATCTGCTTCACTGGATCAGTAGAGCCCAAATCACCATCTTGTCTAGGGATGAACAAGTCTTCAGCCTATCTGCGACTTGTCTTTGAAAGTATTGACAAGCTAGACATTGTTCGGACTTGAAGTGCTGCCTAAGAATTATCTTTTCAGAGCGTCAACAAAACCCCTTTAAAGTTTTTGTGAGCCTGCAATGGATTGGTACAGACTCCAAAATACTTTGAATCTAAAGCTTGAGACCCAACTTGCTTAGATTAAGTCAAATCTATTTGGTGCAACCATGCACTGAACTAGGTAACCATGGTGGTTTTAACCTAGGAGTTCCCTAAGGAATGAGCTCTCAGCGGAACTGGGAATTGAGCTCTCAGCAGAGCTGGAGTAAGCTTCAAGTGAAGCTAAGAATGAGCTCTCAGCAGAGGTAGAGGTGAACTTTTGGCGAAGTTCTACGATAAGCCCACAACGGGGCTGAACTGTCAGTGAGGTTCAATAGTGAGCTCGTAGCGGAGCTATAACAAGTCTTGACGCGAAGTTGAGTTTCGCATTTGAGCGAACCTGATTAACTTCGCTGCTTTAGGTTCTCAAACCTCCCACTGTCGTTTCAAATTAATTTTGAATTGACAGCTTGCACTCCTTTTGATGAGGCAAAGCTAGGAGGGCTATAGAAGAAGTCATCTTCTTCATCGAGCTTCGCTGAGCTACAGGAATTTGACCCGACCTTCTTCGCTTTGAGATTTCTGAGAACTTTTCACCTTCTCTAATAGCACCAAAATAATGCCCAGGAAAGGAGGCCACTACCTCCATAGCGATGGCGCCGCCACCTCCGTCTATCGAGCCCCTGATCGCCTGTAAGGGTTGCCCCCTTCAGAGATTTTTTTAGCCCTTTTTGGCCTAATCCGCAAAGGATTTTTCGAGACTCCATCATACTTTGATGATTCACAGGGGGTTGATCTCCCTCAATTTTGATCTTTTTTTAGGGAATTT
Source organism: Agave tequilana (assembly GCA_038442645.1). NCBI lineage: Eukaryota > Viridiplantae > Streptophyta > Magnoliopsida > Asparagales > Asparagaceae > Agave > Agave tequilana. The sequence continues at coordinate 263,952 of JAVJIF010003790.1, read as the reverse complement.
ATTTTCCTTTAATTTTGAAGATCAAAATCAGGAACCCATGGTTTCTTCTTTAAGCTTCGGAGCGAAGCTAGCCCTTAGGAGCTTTCTGTATCTTCGTTGGCTGACCCTTAGGCTTCAGAGCGGAGTTAGCTCCTTTGCATTCCTTCAAAGCAAACTGCCTTTTTGCGCTTCTGAGCGAAGCCAGTGATTAGTCTCTAAAACTGCATATTTCATACCATATCTGCACATTTATTTAATATTAAATTCTGCTATTAATAGCTCTCTTGTATGTTTCTAGGTCCATGGCATGAAACGAAGAAGAAGACCCAAAATCACCATTTAATTGATGACTAAAAGCCTACAAATATAACTATTGACTTTGGAGGGCTGTTCATCAAAATCAAGGGCCTAAAACTAGAAATTAGGACATGCAGCCAACAGGGGGACAAATGGGCAGCGCGTAGCAGGTGACGCTGCGCACGTCGTCCTGGTATAGCCGCGAAAACGCGGCCTGGGCCGCGGCCAAGCCACGTTTCCGCGGCTCTAGTGTGGAGCCGCACGCCAAGATTTGACGCGCGGCTCGTACCTGTATCCTGGTGCCCAATTTTGCCTATAAATACCCTGGGATTTCCAGAGCATAAGAAGAGGAGTTTTTAAAGTGTTTTTGGTTAGTTTTTAGGGTTTTTCCCTTGTTGTAGTTTAGAGTAGTTTATTTTAGTTCTTCTTCTTCTTCCGCTTTTGTATTTTTCATTTCTTGTAGACCTTGTAATAGGAGAGAGAGAGAGTGGTACATGGTTGGAAAGCAAGAGTACTTGTAATAGAAGGTGACAATCTATGAAAGGTTCTCTCTGTACCTCTCTTTGTTTTCTTCTCTCTAACCCCTTTTACATATTTAGCTAATTTTCTCTCATGGCAACTAACTACTAACCACTAACTTGTTAACTTTTTACTTGATAATCCACATGAATCTAATAGCCTCTACTTGACCTTACTCTTGTAAGAGCCATTGATGGCTCATGATGATGGATTCTAACACTCTAACATCCTAACTCTCTAACAAGCTAATATTACTTTATTCCATGCTTACTCTTGTTTAGCTTTGATGGTTTAAGTGTACCTTGCACTTGTTTTGTTGAGTTTGGATGTGAAAGTTATCGTATCGATCATGCTTTGAAACGCTTTTGAACCAAGGACTAGTGATGGCTAAGGATACATGTCAGGAAACTATCACTAAGATATTAGCATGTTAGTGGAGTCATTAGTAGTTTGTAGGCATGAGTTTTCTCTCTTTTTACTTTGTTTTAGATATACAAAAAAAATCACAAAAACCATTTCTTTTATGTTTCCATTTCTTCGTGTTTCACCGTTCTCTTCTCTTTTCATTCTTTGTTTTCTTTTCTTTTGATTCTTTAAAACGTTAAAAAAGCTTTAACACATATTTGAACATTCCGGTAAAGGTTTTATCGCTTTCCGTCCCTGTGGATTCGACCCGTTTAGCCTCTATGCTATAACAAGAGTATCGAGGAAGCCAAAATACGCACTTTTAACTCGTGATTTCAAAATATACATTTCGTGCACGGTTTTCCCCTGATCAAATTTTGGCACCATTGCCTGGGATGGGAACAGTTTGATTTCACGTTTTTGTTAACTTTTCTTCTTTGTTTTTGATGAGCAAGTCAATTTTTTAGCATTACAGAAGTCCATACTTGCCTTTGTGTGGTTGGGTAAATTCTTGTATATTATTATATTCTGTTGCTAATTTCTATCACCTGTACACTATAATAATTTAGCTTTGGTTTCTTCTTCCTCCTCCTCCATCTCTTTTTTAGAGGGATCATGGCCAAGTCAATTAGGGAACTAAAATACGAAAATTAGATGCTTTAAAATAGTTTAGACATTTGCATCTAGGCACGCAATATACTGTATTTTGTTCTTGTGCTGTTGTGATCTTGAATGGGGTGTACATATTGTATTGCATATAGTTAAGACAAATACGTGGGTGATTTACTCGCTTTTGTGTTCATTCTTATCTATATTGCACACTTGCACGAATTGAACTTAAGGGCAAAACCCAATACAATATAAGGTGGGAAAGTCATTACCTTTCTTAGCCCAAAAATCACCTCCCCACTCACACAAGCCAAGCCTAAATTAATTTGCTAGACGTTGGCCCCAAGGGGCATCTCGGACTCATTTAAGAGATTGACCTAAGGGGGAAGTTGTTAGAAGTTGACTCTTGTCAAATCGGTGTCTAAGGTTGGGGATTAAGAGGCAAAACCTCGAAGAACAGTGGTTTGGCATAATTAGGCTCGTTGCTTCGGCACAGATACCTCCACTGATCTTGCCCCTATCTAGTCGATTAACTCGTGGTCAGATTCCGACAATGTACCCCCTGTGGACAGTCTAACTAGTTAGGAGTCGTCTAGGTCTAGGTCAACCCTAGTATAGGCTTATTTTGAAATTTTATTTTTCTTTGTTTGATTGTTTGTTTGCTTATTTTTGTTTTTTTTTTTGACATCTTTGTGTTATGGATTATAATTATAATTATTCCAATGCATATAGTGATCCATACTTTACTCTGACCTCTTTTGACTCGAATATTACCAACCTGACATTCATAACTCGAACCAACTAAGTATGCCAGATTGGTCTTACCCGAATCAATATCTGCCCTAGTCTCAATACTATGAATAAGACTAGAATAATCATCACCACTATTCACAGAGCCAGTGGGATACAACTCCCCTGAGTAGTATGATAACCACCTTACCAACATCCAGCTTCAGATACTCCTTCTCTAGAACAACCATTAGAAGAACCAATTAACTGAGAAAAGAGGATGGAAGCCTTAGAGGAACTCGAGCGACGAATTCAAAATCTAGAAGACTCAAAATCCCATCAAAGTTTTCAAATCTAAGATCCTTACTCTATTTTTCAAGTCCCACAGCAAGAAGAACATACCGACTAAGAAAAGAGTACAAAATTCATGATTCAATTCCAAAGCGATCCTTTCAATATGATAGAAGCTAGACTTAGTCGATTGGAAAACATGTATAGGAATAAGAAAACTCTCCCTACCCAATCTTTGACTATTCCTAGCACTTCTAATCATATTGATGAAAATAAAAAAATCATGGAATCTTGAAGACTTTGACTAAGATTTAATTTCACTACAAAATCTTGAACTTGATCAATATCAACCCATTGAGAAATTGACAAGTTTTCATTTCAATTAAATTAAACTTGAATATGAATGTAAACCCGACCCACAACTTTGTGATTCAATTCCAATTTTTGAGTCTATGTTGACTTCGACATCCTTACCTAAGTTGGACCCATTGCCCGAACCAACATTAATTCCTGTATCCATGAATTTTGAAATTGAACCATTTCTTTTGGATAGTCACATTTCATTCATAGGAATAGAATGTGAAATTAAATTTTTGATTTGGACTCAACTTTTGAACCTAAACCGACTCTCAAACCTAAAGTTGATTTTTTCGAGTTAGTATTGGTTCCTGAACTCTTCATTTCAAAATTCAAATCATCCATTCCATAAAATCACATTCTATTGTTGGACCAAGGTATTGACCAGAATGACTCAGTGATGATCTTTCAAGATTAGTCATGTAAAGAGAATAATTTTCATGATAGGATCTTGCATGATCCTATTAAAATTGGGGAATGTAAATATGTTAATAAAAAGAGGTCAATAAAGGTGGACTCCGTGAGTCACCACGTTATCTTGATTGCGTAGCAACGCTTGACCCAATCAGACCACCACCGGAGCCACCGACATGCGATAAGTTTTCTTCCCTTTCCATTCGTTTCATGTATATACGCATTCACGATGCATTGAGGACAATGCATGAGATAAGTGTGGGGGAGGGTTTACTAGCGTAGGTTGTTTTAATTTTTTCTTTTACACTTCTTTTTAGAAACTTTTTAAAATTTTCTTTTGTATAAAAACTCTTTTCTTTTCATTTCACAAAACTTTTTGAAATAAGAGAATTAGTTTTGATTTTTTTAAGAAAATTAAGATTATCTTAGGAATCAGGAAGACCTAAAATTATGAATTTTTAAACCAAGTCAAAATAATAGATCTTGTTTAAATTTTAGGATAAGGAAGTAAGATTGAAAAGATAATTTGATCTTAAATTTTTTGCCTTAGATTTATGCACTTCACATTTACACAATTTTTGGGATTAAAACAAATACTGAAAATGTCATAAAAATACTATAAAAAAATATAAAAAATGATGATAAAACTACTTATTGAAGTTAGGTAATTATGTCTCAGGAAGTATGATTATTCAGACCCAAAATGATGGACAAAAAAATAAAATAATCCCCTTTAATTTTGTGGCCTTGTTTACTCGAGTCCTTAAGTCCGAAGGATGTTTCTCATCTGGTGCCCTAAAACTATCTAGTTTGGGAGTTACAGGCTAAATGCTCACTATCCGGGTAAATAAGAAAGCCTAAGAAAACTTAGTGAAGAAAAATAAAGAAAAAAAATAAATATAAATAAATGGCATGAAAGTTAGAGTCGATATCCCAAAAATCTTCACAGTTCACAAAATGCATATTTTTCTAAAGAGTTTTATGAAAGATCAAAGAATCAATTCAATTTTAAATTCTTACATTTAATTTATAACAAGATTTTACATTTTGACTTAGTTTAGGAAGAATAATTTCTGGTTAACCTATGACCTTGGATAACTTAAATTTCCACAAAAATATTTTAACACTTTTCTCTATTTCAAAATGCGTTTTCAAAATACTAACATTTGATTTCTTTCTTTATGGATTTTGTGGGTGTAATCCGCTGAAAACCCTCAGGAGATAAAACTCCTCCTCTAGGGAAAACCTAGAGGTTTAACGGCTTGTTGCATATGCTCAGTGCAATCACGTTACCTGAGAAAGTGGTATAATAATTTTCTTAATTTTTTCTGTTTTGCTCGGGACGAGCAAAAGATAAGTGTAGGGTGTGATTAGTCTCTAAACTACATATTTCATACATATCTATACATTTATTTAATATTAAATTCTGTTAATAATACCTCTCTTGTATGTTTCTAGGTTCATGGCATGAAATGAAGAAGAAGACCCAAAATCACCATTTAATTGGTGATTAAAAGCCTATAAATATAGCCATTGACTTTGGAGGGTTATTTTGTCAAAAGCAGGGGCCCAAAACCAGAAATCGGGATATGCAGCCGATAAGGGGACAAGCAGGAAGCGCGCAGCAGGCGGCGTTGCGCGTGTCGCCCTGGTATAGCCACAAAAACACGACCTGGGCCGCGTTTCTGCAGCTCTGGTGTGGAGCCATGTGCCAAGATTTGACGCGCGGCTCCGTACTTGTTCCTTGGTGCCCAGTTTTGCCTATAAATACCCTGGGATTTCCAGAGCATGAGAAGAGGAGTTTTTGAAGTATTTTTTTGGTTAGTTTTTAGAGTTTTTCCCTTGTTGTAGTTTAGGGTAGTTTAGTTTAGTTCTTCTTCTTCCTCCTCCTTTGTATTTTCCATTTCTTGTAGCTCTAGTAATAGGAGAGAGAGTGGTACATGGTTGAAAAGCAAGAGTATTTATAATAGAAGGTGACAATCTATGAAAGGTTATCACTTTATCTCTCTTTGTTTCTTCTCTCTAACCTCTTTTCATGTTTAGCTAATTTTCTCTCATGGTAACTAACTACTAACCACTAACTTGCTAATTTCTTACTTGATAATCCACATGAATCTAATAGCCTCTACTTAGTCTTGCTCTTGCAAGAGTCATTGATGGCTCATGATGATGGATTCTAGCGCTCTAACATCCTAACTCTATAACAAACTAACATTACTTTATTCCATGCTTGCTTTTGTTTAGTTTTGATGGTTTAAATATAACTTGCAGTTGTTTTGTTCAGTTTGGATGTGAAAGTTATCGTATAGGTCATGCTTTGAAACGCTCATGAACCAAGGACTAGTGATGGCCAAGGATACATGTGAGGCAACTATCACTAAGAGGTTAGCATGTTAGTTGAGACATTAGTAGTAGTAGCCATGAGTTTTCTTTCTCTTTTTTACTTTGTTTTAGCTATACAAAAAAATCACAAAAACTATTTCTTCTATGTTTCCTACTTCTTCGTGTTTCACCGTACTCTTCTCTTTTCCTTCTTTGTTTTCTTTTCTTTTGATTCTTTAAAATGTTGAAGAAACTTTAACACACACGTGAATATTCGGTAAAGCTTCTATCACTTCACGTCCCAGTGGATTCAATCCGTTTAGCCTCTATGCTATAACGGAAGTATCGAGAAGCTAAAGCACACACACTTTAAATATCGATTTCAAAACATATATTTTTTGTGCGCGATTTTTCCCCGATTAGCCAGCCATTGGACTTTTTTGGTATTCTGTCAAATGACAGAATGTGAAAGTGGGCTTTGCAGCAGAGTTCTGTGGCCCCTTCAACTTCCATGAGAAGTTATTCTTGTGGTTTTTAGTGTTGTTCCGAGGTTTCTCTCTAAAATGAAGTTTAATTTCGCTTTGAAGAGCGAAATTAGCTTCGCCATAAGAGCGAAGCTGGATATGGGTTAACTTCTCTCCAGAAGAGAAGCTATGCCTTTGCATTTCCTCCTCTACTTTTTGCCAGAGATTTAATCATGTTCATTTTCTTCTGTTTTATAGTACATTATGCTCCTAGCCCGTCTAGCACTCTTTTCGGGATTGTGAGGGGGATTGATGCGAACATATATTTTCAGTTCGAGGGGCAGGCCTCGCTGTTTAGTGAGAGAAGTACTTTAGAATGCAATGCCCTCATCTCAGGCGGAGATGAGCGGACCCTCGGTCGATCATATCAATGACCTTTTTTAAGGGAGAGAACCAGGCGATCCTTAGGAAGCCCAATTTTTTGTTCGGAGATGCAGCATCGAATACGGATCAACAACTACTCACTGGGGAAGAGCAGTGGACCTATACTTTGGAAGGGGATTGGTACTATCTACCCGAAAGCAAGCGCCATTATCCTCTGGCCTTCTTTCAATCGGTCACAACGCCGAGATTCATGAGATGGGTGTTGACACTCTAAAAAAGATAAGATTCCTCACTAGCCTAAACAACGTCTAACTTGTTGACATCTACAAAAGACAAGCGGCAGACAAGCTGACGACCAGTTCGTCACCCATCTCAAAGGGAACGAATCAACAACTTGGATTCTACTGATCCAATGAAGCAGACAGTAAGCCGAGAAAAGCTCGTGAGAAGACCCAAGCATGTCCAGAGACACTAAGTTAGCTCAAACACTTAGTCTCGCACGAGCCCACGAGACAAGTCTCACATAAGAAGCCTAAGTTGCTTAGCATCGCAGGAAGCTCCTTCACAGTCTCGCTGCGAGCTAACTTACAACTTCGCACAGGAATGCTCAGTTAACTCCGCTGAGAGTTAGCTTCGCTCGAAGCCCCATGCAGCTTCACAAAAGGGTAATTGGTAGCTTCGCCACAAAGTTATCCAGCTCCGCTGAAGAGCTTTCTTCTAACTTCGCCAGATGCTCCTTCCAGCTCCGTTTTGAGCTCGACGCGGCAGCTCCGCTGCGAGTCTTCTATGGTCACCTTTGACCAATTAAATTCATATGAGATCAAATCTAATTGAGATCAGATTTGGCAGTTGCTTGCCATAATCTTTTGACTCTCCCAATCAGGTAAAAAGATCAGAAGAAATCTTTCAGTTATTTAGAAAGAATCAAGGGCGCATCCCTCATTTAGCAGAGCGAATCAAGAGATCAGCACTACTTGCTATTCCTAACTTCGCAAAAGCTATCTCTAGCCTCGCGGCGAGGCTACTTTTTAGATTAAAACAGATTGACTCAATCTGTTTCCAAATTTCAAGGGACAATTATACCCCTGCTCTCTCTATAAATATCGTACCAAAGGCGTACAAAGGACGGACGGACCGAGACCCCCCCGAAGAGAGGAAAAAGGACAGAGACCTACTATCTTGCTTCCAAGCATTCAGAGAACTACTTCTCTAATCAGGGTGCTAATACCCTAAGATCTTCCTCCCTTTCATGGAATCTCCGGAACCAGGCGAGAAGAAATTCCCAAGCGGAGGCAGCTCGAGAAGTAACAAGAGGGCTCTACTAACCTTCTGTTCTCCGATTCCCTAAACCAGGCGAGAAGGGAATCCCATCAGGCAGCAATCCGATTGTCTGATCGATCACATTGTCAAAGGGATAAAGTGATCGCGCGCTGATCAGATTCCTACCGACACACTTCCCCAGAAATCTCAGAGGAGATCTACCTGTAATATTTTACTGTAAAGAGTTACTAGTAATTTAGCTCCTCAACCTCTTTTTTTAAGTTTTCCCCTTTGCAAAATCAATGGAAAACAAGATGGTGACTCCGCTGGGGACTGCATTCTCCACTGTTGAGAGTCAAGTGTCGCAATGCGACGAACAGACCTTCGGGTCTACTGCTGAGTACAAGGAAGTCGGCACAGCCAGAACCCCTCTGGCTAATTCTTCGAAGCAAATCTTTGTCGAGACAGATAAGGCTCTCCGCAAGCCTACTACGGTATTCTGGCGCAACAAGAAGGGTCAGGATCTTGAGCCTATTACCTTCGAAAACCTGGTCATTCATTTCGACCAAGGAAAATTTGAAGAGCTCCTCTCTGAAGGTGGTCCAATGCTCGACGTATGGAAGCATAGGAAGGTCTCGGTGACCAAGATTTCAGAGCAGAAATCAGCCCTAGACGGGCAAGCAGCCTCGCGCGAGGCTAGCCAGGTTCTCTGCGAATCTAAATCTCCCCTTTCAAAGCAGATGTGGAGGCCAAAGCAGAAAGCTCTCTATGAAGCTTCAGGCGTAGCTACGCCACATGCTCGCCTATCATGCGAAGACAAAGGCAAAAGGCCTGCTTACTTCGCTAAGGCCATTAGCCGCGAGGCTAGAATGGCGACTATACCTTCGCCTACTCCAAGAGCAATGACTCCTCGCACCAACCTCGTTCTTCCAAGCGAAGTTGTTGATGACATGGCAAACACAACGCCAGTACCTCAGGGTACTCGCGGAGTTCCCAGCCGCCAGACTGGAACTAAAGTACCTAGCAGTGCTAATCACCTTCGCAGCAAGGAAGCGGACAAAGCACCACAGCGTGCTCCGCTCCCCAGTTCATCAAGCACTAAGCTCGCTCTTCGCAGCGAAGCTAAGGGATCGTCCCTAAGTGTTGACAGTGGTGCTTATGCAGCTTCAGCACCCAAGGACATTCCCAAAGTTCTTATTTGCGAAGCTAGAGCTAAAGCACTATCTAGTGCTAACTATCTTCGTAGCAAAGTAGTAGATAAAGCACCACAGCGTGCTTCATCTCCCAGCTCCTCAAGCGCTAAGCTCGCTCTTCGCAGCGGAGCTAAAGGATTGTCCCCAAGTGTTGATAGCGGTGCTTATGTAGCTTCAACACCCAAGGGCATTCCCAAAGTTCTTAGCCGCGAGCTAGAGCTAAAGTACTATTTAGTGCTAATTACCTCTGTAGTGATGAAAGAAACAGGGCATCGTCCTATGCGCAATCCAACAGAGCCTCTGCGCTAAACCGCTTGAGCCCGGCTGAGTCTGACTTGCGAGAATTCGTGACAAACAAACGAAAGTCGGAATTTTTTCAGACTTCTCCCTCCTGTTGTCAACAAGTGGGATCTCAGTTGGTGACCGTCAGTCCATTGCCGGCTAGAACCAATCCCTGCCACTCCCCCAGACCGAGAATCAGTTTTTAATCGACTATCGGAACGAGATCCTGTGAAGTATCGCAAAAGAAGCATATCATAAAATCTGCCCTCTGCATCCGTTAATATGATTGGAAGGGGACGAGAACCACATAGGGACAGACGAGCATCGCATACCGCTCCCTTCAGTTCTCCAGATCCGGACTATACTTCGGACCTTGGAAAAGTCTTGGTACACAAAGAAGGTGTCTTCCGAAACACCAGATCTAGGGTCGCAATACCCTACAGTTATGAGCAGCCATCCTCCTCAACTACAGTAACCTCGTCAGAACCAATGAGAAGATTATTCCAATGGTCTGATGAGGAGGACGAAGACAACGGGTATGCCTCTTCAGCGACAGTCAGCTCGGTACGAACGGACAGAGTGTCAGTGAATATGGCTGATAACGGTAATGATGACCTCCGATGATGGTTGGAAGCTCAAGAGCAAACCTCTAAGGCCCAGCAAGAAGCCTTGGACAACATTTAACAGATGCTCGCTCAACTCCTCACCAACCGAAATAACAATGATACCGGGAGTAACCATGATGAGGAAGAACATCATAGCCATGAACAACCAAAGACTGAGAAGTCAAAGGAAAGTTCTTCTATGGACGCTGAAGTTCTTAAAGGCATCCAAGCTTAGATTGCATCCCTAGCCCAGAGGGATGAACTAAAGAAAGTAGGGGCAGTCCGTCCTTACCCTTTGGAATGGGATTCAGTGCCATACCCGCCAAAGTTCAAACCACCAACGTAACATACGTATGATGGTAAAAGCTCACCAAATCAGCACATCTACTATTTTCGGTCTCAGACTGGTAATGTCATAGACAATGATGCTATCATGGCCAGGCTATTCATTGGCACCTTGAAGGGGTAAGCATTCGACTAGTTCCGAAGCCTCCCTCCGGGCTCTGTCAATTCCTAGATCGACCTGAAAACCCGATTTCTTTCTCGTTTCTATGAGGATGATACCGAGGTAACCATGGATAAACTTCTCTCTACTGTACAGAAGAAGGGCGAATCTGTCCGTGACTACATTGAGCGGTTCAGAAACTTGTCTCTGATGTACCCAGCAGGGATTCCATTACCCATGCTCTTACAGACATGCATGCATAACTTCTTAGACTAAGTAGAAATTCACACGGGAGCTGTCAAAGCCCATACCTGGAAGAACTAGTCGAACAAGCTGAGATAGCCGAAAAGTCGGCTAAGAAGTTCGAACCATCTATCCCTAAAGGCAAATGGGGTATGAATAATAAAGAACGCAGAGACATGGCACAGTCTTCTCAAGCCAAAGGGAAAGAGACTATGTCCGTTGAATTATCAGGGGACGTTCAGTCAAAGGCCAAGAAGAGCGGCTTCAATAATCAGGAGTCTAAGTTTCCTCCGAAATAGTACTCCTCCAAAGACGAACAATGGGATTCAAAGAAGTCCAAGACGAAGGACAAATCTTGCAATGTTGTCTCCATCCTGCCGGATGATGGCAATCTTACATCAGCTTCTCTCAGCGATTCTGAAGGGGAAAAGCACGCTTGCATGACGCAGACTGAAGTACCTCAACTGACAGGTACTCAATCCGGAAAGTCATACTTAAAACAGTATGAGAAAGCTACTGATGAGACACAATAACAGATGACGTCAGGACAAATATCCACACCGGCTCCGCTCCCGACGATGGGAAAAGAGAAGCAGAAAGAAATCTGGTTCGACCATGTCCTGAAGAAGCCTTCAGGCCTAGGGCTTAACATGCCCTTTCGTTTTGACATATTGGCCTAGCTGGTCAATTCCCAGCTCGTATTACCATACACGAGCTCCTTCGTCTCTCGAAAGAGACAAGAGAAGCACTCAGAGATGCACTGGCTAACTCAGAATCATTCTTGACGTACATGCCAGAAGTCCCTAAAGATGACGCTCAGTCTTCTTGCCCTGAATGCCATCATGTGCAATCAAAGGTACCTGCTATTACCTTCACAGCGGAGGATATGCTTCTCAAGGATAACAAGCACGATCGACCTCTGTACTATACCGGATACATCGAGTCGACATGCATTGAAAGGGTACAGGTTGATTCGGGGTCTGCACTCAGTATCATCCCCAAAAGGCTCCTCTACTTCCTTGGCATACCACTATATAGATTGTCCGCAACCACTACAATAATATACGATTTTAATGCAGGAAGTAGTCATCCACTTGGAAAGATTCGACTCCGTTGCCGAATCGGGAGCCTGAAGTCAGAAGTGACGTGCTATGTTATTGACGCTGACACGTCATACAACTTGTTATTAGGACGACTTGGATCCATGCCAACTGGATCGTTCCCTCTACTCTGCATCAATGCTTCAAATATGTTGAAGATAATACAACAGTATGAACTGTCTTCACCGAGAAGCAACCATTCAAAGGGTTGGAGAATTACTTTACTGACACTCTCATGTATCAAGAGATCGGTGAAACATCAAAAGAATCACTACCTGATGACGATGATAGTGGCAATGAGGCAGATTCAGAGTCTGAAGCAGACATGCCAGCCATTCTAATCGGTGAACCGATTGTAACATGTCTTAATAATTCCCAATATAACACTCCTGAAGATGTGACGGCCCGATCCCACGGTACGGGGACGTCACTGCGACGTACATACGCAGGTCAGAAATACCCTTACGTATATACGCTAAGCATCAGTACAAGCAAGGATCAGAGTACGACAAAGCGTAGCGTCCATTCATATGCCAACATAAGACGTACAAAGTACAAGGTTATCACAAGTTGTGACATACTCTTACATATCACATGCATCATATATCACAGCCAAGCACAAAAGTACGATTTACAATATAATTACAATATGCTCACGAGCTGAAAGGGGATCCCGCGAGCTCAAAAGGAAGGTCAGGTACAACAGAAACTGAGACTAGTCAACTTGCTCGGCAAGGAAAGCTTGATCTTCCACAGAAGGCTCCACCTCGATCCAAGGTTCGGAAGCTGAACATACAAATTCAAGGGAGTCAGGACCTCCCAAACAAGTGATCATGTTACAGCCGAGTGGCATAAGAATAAGAATATGAGAGTTGGTACAATATCAAGAATAATCATCCAGCAAGTAAAAGGAGCATAGCATGTCATAAACGAAAGGGCATTGTATATGCTTAAGCTACGGCCTCATGAGACCAGTACTTCGAGGGGATAATCCAAACAAGGAAACCCTCATCTATATACCTTCATCTCATGTCACCGTAATCCAAGCGCATACAACAACCACAGTTAACGTCTTTTATTATTATTATTATTATTATTGCTCGTCTTACCCTGATATCTAGCTATGTGAACTAGCGTCCCAGCACACATAGATCCATATCCAAGTAAAGCAAGGTTGTTATTGGAAACCAGCGGGGGTATCAACGAACTATGTTTACAGTGGGTCCCGTGCATACCCGGGACCACGGCCCAGGATTGTTCCGTTGCTTGGTGACGGAACCTGCCGCTAGGCTAACAGGAGGGACTTATTGTATGCCCTTATCAAGATGGTACCAGGAATGAGGGAGCCAGCACTCCCCTGGTCGCCTGGAGGCCCACAGGTCAGACCGGAAATTTAGTTGCACAACATACCTAATGCCACTGTAAACACGAACACATATTGATAGCCGCATGTTTCCCCGACCCAATGCAAGTTGTCTTATTTTATGATTTATTAGATGATTTATCAGATTCCGGGAATGAGCAAGAACAAGTCAGGAACGTCATGAATATAGGTATATCAGGAGTACTGGTTCGTACCATAATGTATCACATGTGTATCAGGAGTACAGTTGTTCTATCAAGATGTCAGGTCATCATTCCCGTTATCGTGATAATTATGAAGGTCAAGTGTATCATGCCTTATGTTAATAGATAGCATGATAAGAGGTGATATTCATCAAGTGACAAGTCTTGCAAATAGCAATATAATAAATGACCCAAAGATAATGTTCACAATCAAAGAAGTAATTAACCATAACAATTAATCAAGATTAGTCGACTAGGGAGAGAATTAGTCGACTTAGAGAAGGAGTTAGTCGACTATAGTAAAGGGTCAAATCGACTTAAGGAGGCTGCGTTTGGTTGGGTCGCGTCTCAAAAGTGGCGCGTTTCAAGAAAGTGGTGCGTTTCAAGAAAGTGGTGCGTTTCAGGAAAGTGGGCAGAACGCGGAAAAGTGGGCAGAACGCGGAAAAGTGGGCAGAATGCGGAAAAGTGGGCAGAACGCGAAAATGTGGGCAGAACGCGGGAAAGTGGGCAGAACGCGGAAAAGTGGGCAGAATGCGGAAAAGTGGGCAGAACGCGGAAATGTGGGCAGAACGCGGGAAAGTGGGCAGAATGCGAAAAAGTGGGCAGAACGCGGAAATGTGGGCAGAACTTTTGAGGGTTGCATTTGTTTACAATTATGAAAGAAATATCCAAGTCTTGGCGAGTAGAATTACTCGCCTAGAATGCGTCCAAAGTCCAGCAAGAGTGCCAAGTGAAGAAGATGAGTCCTTTGCCAAGTTAATCACCAAAACGATCACCGGAATAATCGCGAACGATTACCGGGAAATCTACGGTGATGAAGCTCGGTCCCAAACCAAAAGGAGGGCACCGGCTAGGAGTCCTGTCAACGGAGAAGAACACGGCCCCAATCCGAAGGAGTGGCCGGTCTCCACAAGAGAAGGCAAAAGGTTGATGGTGCAAGTCCAACTCAATATGGCAAAACGAGATTTTGCAAATGGCGTTGCGGGGAATGAAGCTATAGTCCGTCGGAAAGAGGTTGACGAGGAGGTGAAGATGGTATGCTTGGTGGTGGCTACGGTGGTGCAGGTGGTGGTGGAGATGGTGGTGAAGTTTTTGTGGAGGTGATGGGTTCCTTGAAGTCTCTTGGTGAAAGGAGGTTGAAGAAGATGGTGTTTGTTGGTGGAAATGGAGGAGGAGATGGAGAGGAAGAAGGTGGAGGAGTTGGTGGAGTTTGGTGTTGGAATAAAAATGGAGAAGGGGAGGGTTTGTGGTGGCCGGCCAAGAGCTTGGTGGTGGTGTGCTTGCTGTTGGAGCTCACAGGAAACAAAGGAGATGAAGAAAGTGAAAGAGAGAGAAGATGGGGATGCATGTATATATAAAGGGGAAAATAATATAATAATAAGCCATCATCACTTTCCCTCCAATGAGTGCTGCGTTTGCAAAGTCCCAAGGCTGCGTTTAGGCAAATAAAGAGCCAAACGCGGGATTCAATGGCTGCGTCCAGTAGAAAACGCAGAAGTGCGTTTCAAAGAAAAGACAAAAGGACATGGGTGATTGGACTTGAGTTGGATTGGCCCATAAGCATTTAATGCAGCATGGAGAGGGTGGCTGCATTAATGATGAACCCAGCTGGTGAAGCTCGCGTTTGAGGAAGGAGAGAGAAAAATGGAAAAAAGAGATAAGTGAGATACTTGGATAAATTCTCGGTATCTGGGAAAATACCGAAAACTCCAGAAATGACAAAAAATTGAAGTATCTCCAAAAGCTTTATAAAAATTCTCAAAAATCATAAATATTAAAATGACTTTTGGTGAAATCGGTTTTCAGAAACTCTATCTCATTTTCAAATAAAAATCCTGGAATATACTGGGATCGGTGTCTACACCGGGTAGGCTGAATTTTTGATAAAATCTGAAAATTCCCAGAAAATGCCCAAAGGAAGAAAACATAATTCTAAGAAAAAATGTGAAAGCAGAATCCAGAAATTTGATTTCAATTGTAAATTTTCCTGGAATCAACCAGTGATACTAGTCGACACCGGTTTTGAAGATTTACAATTTTATTCTGAAAAATTCCAGAAAATCATGAAAAATCTAGAATATTAAAAAATAATATTTGAAACTAAAATTAGTCAAATCTGAATACCAAACAGATCAAATCATGCAGTACTGCTATATGAGTAAGTATTTAAATAGCAGAAAATAAAATAAAATAAAATAATAATAATAAAATGCACCAAAAATCAGGATACGTAACTGTGCACGTATACTGGGAATGGGGTGTTACAGAAGATGAGGGCGAATGAGTAATTAATGATTATCCTGTGAGTGTTGAATTGTTTGAATTTGCTACGGATAGCTCTCTGCACATGCCCTTGCATAAACCAAGTGCATCAAATACATCCGTGGAATCTATAGAAGGATCCGCTTTAGTGGTTCCTCCATTCAAAGAGGGTCAATTACCAATAATATTCGGTAAACCAACTGCGAAGGTCTACAGCCGCGGATTCAAGTTCAGACTTAGACACCCCACAAATTTTCTATTATACGCGATCAGCACACCATATGATGAAGAAAATGGGATACAACCTGCAGCATAGGAAGGGCCTAAATTTCAAAAAAAGGAAGACGTGGTTTTCTGCGCAACTTCGTGCCAAGAGGGAAACCGGCAAGCTACTATGATAACACACGTAGGGGGTTGGGATACGTTACACCTACACCACCAGCAACCTTTCAGTTCAAGGATGATAAACCGATCCCATCACACTCTGCTTCTTCCTCCGAATGGGACTCAGATGTCAGTATGGGAATGATGTTCGAGAATCTCACCGTTAATATGACTTCAAGCAGTCAATTGGAGCCAGCGGAAGCTACTGATGAGGACCATGGGCTCAGCAATTGGATCTCCAGTGGGAAAAGCGATTCGAACAGCGTGAACCACCTACTGAAGACAAGGTAATCCAGGTTAACTTGGTTAGTCGAGACCACCCTAAAAACCCATCTTCATAAGTGAAAGCTTATCACTTATGAAAAAAGAAGAATTGATTGTATTCGTAAAGGAGTATATAGATGTATTTGCATGAAACTACGAAGACATGCCCGGACTTGATCCACGAGTAGCCATGCATCATCTGGACATCAGACCTGACACCAAGCCAGTCAAACAGCAGCAACGTCAGTTTTGTTCGAACATCATGGAGGCTATTGAAGTCGAAGTTCATAAGCTCATTGCATGCGGCTTCATACGGGAGGAACAACATCCAAATTGGGTTGCTAATATCGTTCCTTTTTTTAGAAGAATGGGAAGATACGGATCTGCATCGACTACCGTGATCTCAATACAGCCTGTCCTAAAGACGAATTCTCACTGCCCATCACCGATGTCATGATTGACAATACCTGCGGATTCGAAAAAATGTCCTTCATGGACGGCTTTTCAGGATACAATCAAATTAAGATGTATCCAGAGGATGAAAAAACATACTTCATTTCGGACACCGTTGGGGATATACTGTTATACCGTGATGCCCTTTGGGTTAAAGAACGCGGGGGCAACTTATCAACGGGCGATGAGTATGATTTTCCGTGATCATCTCCGAAAAATAGTAGAATGTTATGTCGACGACATTGCTGTCAAAAGTCGCGATAAGAATGACCATCTTCGTGACTTGAGAACGATGTTCGACATAATGCGGGCTCATCAGCTGAAAATGAATCCGATAAAATCCTTCTTGGGGGTTTCGAGTGGCAAATTCTTTGAATTTATTATTACATCAAAGGAATTCATCTTGACCCGGACAAAGTCAAAGCCATTCAGAACATGCATCCACCTAAGAATCTCAAAGAACTTAGAGGCCTGCAAGGTAGACTGGCTTATATCAGAAGATTCATCGCAATCTCTCAGGCCGCTGTCAACCGTTCACCCGACTCATGAAAAAGGGTGTTTCTTTTGTATGGGATCAAGCTTGTCAAGAAGCTTACGAAGATATCAAAAGATATCTCACAAAACCTTCAGTCTTAGTAGCTCCCACATCAGGAAAACCGTTCCTGCTTTATGTGAAAGCTATGGACCATTCTCTCGGTGCTCTGCTTGCCCAAAAGATAATAATGGTCACGAACAAGCTATTTATTATTTGAGTAGGACTCTGATAGGGGCGGAATCTCGCTATAATCCTATTGAGAAGGAATGCTTAGCTCTTGTCTTTGCTATTCAGAAGACACGATATTATTTGGTCAGCAAACCATACATGTCATTTCCAGAGTGAACCCTTTGCGTCTTCTCATGATGAAACCAGGATCATTAAATTCAAGATTAGTTAAGTGGGCGCTTCTTTTGTCTCAGTACGACATGCTCTTTGTCTCTCAGAAGGCGGTTAAAGGCCAGGCACTTGCAGAGTTTTTGGCTGCTCTTCCGGTTCCGGAAAATTCAAAACTTCATGAAGACATTCCAGATGAAGTCTTTGAATCTAATATAACTTCAGAGGATGAAGTTTGGCAGATGTTTTTCGATGGAGCATCACGAATAGGCCCTAAGCAGGATCATTGCCGGTGTGGGGGTTGTGTTTATCTCTCCACAAAATCATGTCCTTTATAGAGCATTTTCTCTGACGGAATCATGCTCCAACAATGTGGCAAAATATAATGCTCTACTTATTGGCCTTCAGCTCGCTCATGAAATGGGGATACGCTACCATGAAGCTTATGGCGATTCAAAATTGATTATCAATCAGGTTAAAGACGAATATGAGGTCCGTCACAAAGATTTGGTACCTTATTATCACGCAGTCATCGAAATGGCTAATCTGTTTGATGGCTTTTACATCGGTCACGTTTCTTAATCCCAGAACACTAAGGTCGATGCTCTGGCTGCACTAGCAACAACGCTAGCCTTGCCAGTCGACACCGAATATCACCTTACGGTGCCAACTCGACACCTTATCTGCACTAAACATATGTTAAGAACCAGAGAGGTCTATAATATCTCGACGGATCTTGAACCGAGAGATTGGCGATTTTTCCTCATCGACTATGATCTGCATGGTTTGCTGTCGGACGTCCCTAAAGAAGTGGCATCTATCAGGCGAAAGTCTCTCCACTTTTACTATGATCCAACTCTGAAGATACTTTACCGTCACTTATATGACGGTATCCTTCTCCGTTGCCTTTCTAATTCAGAAGTACAAGAAGTGCTTAAAGAAGCGCACGATGGCATATGCGGAGCTCATCAGCCAGGTCCAAAACTTAAAGACCGATTGCATAGGCTTGGATATTATTAGCCAACCATGATAGCCGATGCCATCCAATATGCACGGAGGTGTAAGGCCTGCCAAATCCACGCGGACTTCATACATCAGCCCTCAGAGTTACTCCATCCAACCGTTGTTTCATGGCCATTTGAAGCGTGGGGAATCGATGTTGTAGGACCAATTAGCCCTTCTTCGACAAAAGGACACCGGTTTATCTAGCGATAACCGATTACTTTTCAAAATGGGCAGAAGCTATACCACTGGTTGAAGTTAAAACTTCTAACGTGGTTAATTTCATCAAACACCATGTCATCCATCGATTTGGTGTCCCTAGGCGGATCATCCATGATAACGGTCCCCAATTCGTCAGTCAGGTGTTCTACCGATTTTGCGATAAGTACCGGATTCAGAACGTGACATCAACTGCTTATAATCCTGTCGCTAATGGCTTGGCGGAGGCATTCAATAAGATAATCATTAAGTTACTCAAAAAGTTCGTTTCTTCAAATAAGCGAGACTAGAATGAGAAGCTTAGTGAATGTTTTCGGGCCTACCGAACCACGGTTCGGACCCCCACAGGCAATACGCCTTTTTTCCTGGTATACGGATGCGAAGCGGTCATACCAGTAGAAATCCAGATGCCATCATTGGGAGTCACTTTAATGACTAAGATGACAACAAAAGACAATGATCAGTTGCGTCTTCAAGAGCTCAAAGCCCTAGATGAGAAGCGGTTACAAGCTCAGCAACACATTGAGTTGTATCAAGTCCGGATCTCAAAAGCCTTCAATAAGAAGGTCAAGCAAAGAGTCTTCCAGAAAGGAGATTCAGTTTTAGCCGTCAGACGACCGATGATCATGACGCACAAAACCAAAGGCAAATTTTAGCCCAAATGGGAAGGACTGGTTGTAATAGAAACAGTTTATTCAAATGGGGCATATCACCTTATGACTTCAGATGGTGATTTACTCATGATGCCGATCAACGACAAGTTCTTAAAGAAGTATTATCCTTGATAAGGATCCTTCTCATGATCAAGTTAACATTACACCTCTGATCAAGACCTTCAAATCCAAGATATGTAGAAGGAGCGCTCCTCTCTTTCTCTAAACGAGATCATACGACCGTAAAACAGTATCGAGCTGATCGTACACTAGTTGTCTCAAAGAAGAATCAAGGTTACGAATACAATAACCGAATAATCCAACACCTCTAACGGTTAAGGATAGAGGAAAATGTTGGCCTTTAAGCCCAACATAAGTCCTTGACAACTCATCATGCTGAGGGGAACAGCATGGCTAGCCAGACTCAAATGGTAGTTGGTAAAGGCATACCAAATCCGTTGACAGCAGAGGATTTGCTAAAAATCCTAAGGGACCTGTTCCCATTTGATTCCCTCTTCAAAATCACTTACCAATTCCCATCCATGGAATGGTGAGACCACATATAAAAGTATTCATATCCCTTGTAAGATGACGAGTCTAGCCTATCATGTTAACACTAAATCTCTGGTAGCAAGACTATAATTTACTCCCCAACAGATAAAAGCCAATATTCCTAGTGAATAATCCCGCTTGTCATTCTCTTCAACAGAATGATAGGTCCACTCAAATTACTGTTACGCTCAAGCACCTCTAACAGTAAATGAATCCTTGTCAAGTTAACATCACACCTCTGACAAATTGCTTTACAAATTCCCACGGAGTTCTTTTTGTCACGTTAACGATCACCTCTGACATGTAATCTCTTATGGGATTCATTTCCTAACTCCCCAGCGGGTTTTTAATAATTAGTACTCAGTAGACTTTTCTGGTTGTCACGTTAACAATATACCTCTGACAATTTCTTCCAAATAACATCCGAAGGAGATATCGAAATCCCCATGGAGTTAATAATCAAGTTTCATTTCCCCCAGTGGAATTATTCCTTTGTCATCATGTCCAGTTCGTCACCTCTGAATGACAAAATTTTGAGCTTGGTGGCTTCTCAATCGGTTACGTCCCTGCGACCTCTAAACCGACAGATAGTAAGTCTCATCTTTCAGTCCAGTAGGGACTATTTCTTTGTCATCATGTCCAGTTCGTCACCTCTGAATGATAAAATTTTGAGCTTGGTGGCTTCTTGATTGAGATTTTCCTGCACGCAAAAATAAAGAATATTAGATTTTGAACAAAATGTGCAAGTGCTCAATTCGAATCGCGCGGTAGCAGTGGCGATGCGGGTCGTGATCCTCAGGGAGGGACTAGCGATAGAAGCGTTTGTAAGTTATCTCTAAAAATTATTTTCTTTAAGTTAAGTTAGGAAGAAGGCGGTAGATTATGAAGATGGAGTATTAGAGGTGGTATTTATAATGAGATGAGAAAGAAAGAATTGGGAGTTGGTGATTTAATCTACAAAAATAAAAGAAAAGAAAAGAAAAGAAATAAACACTAACCTTAGTTTGGTTGAAGAAAAACGTGAAATCCTAACACTTTCTACCTTGCTTTGAAGGCGTTGAACGCATAAACCATAAGATCGATCTCAGTCCCCTGTTCGCATTATATCATCAAGCTTGGGCAAGTATGAAGTGATACATACCTTGAGGAGGAGAACATCACCATGAAATATCGTTGGCACCCACCAAGATTCGTTATACTTGTGCTTTGGAAATCACTTGCATGCTCATCATAAACAACAGAGATAAAAATAGAAAAAGAGAAGAAAACAAAAAGGAAAATAAAGCAATGACATAAAAAGAAAAGTTACCTTTATTACTTGATACAATGGAAGAGAAGAGAAGCATACATCGGTGTCACTCTCAACATAGCCCTCTCCCTCACTTACATAAAAATTAAAAAAGAAAAGAAAACCTAAACTACAAGAAAGAAGAAAGCCTAAAACCCTAGATTTGGTCCTCTGGCTCTGGACGCTCTTTACGGTTGCTCTGCAGGGGTATTTATAGGTGCAGAAGGTAGTAGAGTCCCATAACAACTCCTCAACGAAAGCGGTTCCCCAGACTTATCCAATCTGCCGCGGAAACGCGGCTTGGGCCGCGTTTCCGCGGCCTAAGTATGTCGGTTGGCCACGCGCTTTGGCGCGTGGCTTCTCCTGGTCCGTCCATCTGGGTGTTTCCTTCTGGAAGCTGCATCCTGGCTCTTTATCGTGGGATTTAGATATAACTTGGGAAGCAAGTTATCTAGATCCCAAATCTTTTATCCACGAATTTGTTATCTTAAATTCTCTTTCTTTGGCTTTTATCCTCATCCTGCAAGTGTTTAGGGTTGAATAGAAGTCTATCATTCCCTCTTCTTTGTGTTTGCAACTTTTGCCCTTGTGTATTTGCACTTTTGACATTTTATAATTGCACTTTTGCACTTGGGCTTGGATATGGGCTTTTGGGCTTCTTTTTAAGCTTTATTTCTTTATTTTAATATTTTGAGGCCTGCACACAATAAATCATAAAATATTAGTAAATGTGCAGAATTATAGGAATAAATATGAAAATGTGATGGTAAATATAATGATAAAAATGCACTTTTCACTACCAATCACACCCCCACACTTATCTTTTTGCTCGTCCTCGAGTAAAAATCAAAGAGAGAAAAAGAAAAGAAAAATTAATCTAACTCACTTTCGTAGGAATCACGGTTGCACTTAGCATGTGCAACAAGCCGTTAAACCCCTAGGTTACCCTAAAGGACGAGTGTTGTCTCGTGAGGGTTTTCAGCAGATTACACCCACAAAATCCATAAAAAGAAAATATTTGAAATACGTTTGAAGAGACTAAGTAGTCTATAAGTTTAGGATTATCATTTTTATTCATTCTTAGACTTAATCTTTATAAAGTAAATTGTTTTCATTTTTAAGTAAGGATCAAAATTGAATTTTGTGTATAGTCTTTTTCGTTACCAAAAATCATATGCATCCTTATGAATTTTTACTAGGAATTCCTTAACTTGGACTCTCATGCCTCTATATATAATTTTTTTTTAATAGGTATAACTCATCTAATTTTCTTTCGTATAAGTATCAAGGCTTCTTGAGGCTCATACCTAACTAATTGACTATTAGATGTGTTAGTACATATATAAGTAATTTTTTCTTAATTTCCTTAGGCTTTCTAATCCACCCATGTAACGAACTTAAAGTCGATGACTCCCAAACCGGTTGGCTTTAGGGCACCAGGTGAGAAAACACCCCGCGGACTCAAATTCGAGTGAACTAGGCCCCAAAACTAAGGACTTTATTTTATTTACTCACCTTTAGGCATGAATACTTATGCTTCTTGAGGCACATGTATCCAGCTTAATTAGTGTTTTTTTATATTTTATTTTTTTTATATATGAGGCACAAAGGTCTTCGTCTTAGAATCCTATATATGCACTAGGTATGCACATTTCATTAAGGTAAAAATTAAGACTAACTACTTATTCAATTTCTCCTCCTATACCTAAAAATTCAACAATTTATTTATTTTGACCAAGTTTTTAGAAATCCTAATCATGATTTTTCTAATTTTTAAGACTAACTTAGATTTCTTTCAAAAGATAAGTCAAAATATTGTCCTTTTTATAATCATTTTTTTAATTAGCAAATTTTGGTTAGTTTCTAACTATGTTAGTATGTTAGTAAAGCCTACCCCCACACTTATCTCATGCATTGTCCTCAATGTATGAATGAATGCATATATGCATGAAAAAGAACAAGGGAAGGCAGAAGTTATCTTAAGGTGGTGGTTCCGGTGGTGGTCTAATTGGTCCACGAAATGCGGCCCAATCTACTTTTTGTGGAATTCGAGGGAACCCACCAGAAATTACTCTAATATAACCCACTAAAAAGATGTGTCCATTAAGAATTTTTATTAAATATTTGACCCCATCTAATTTCCAAATTCCATAACTGATTTCGGAGTCAAATTTGTCAACCGTCTTGTCCCAGAATGGAGTGTGAAAAGATGGAATGATTGACTTGGACGTCATAGGTACAAGAACGAATACCGACTCAGGAAAGAAACTTAAATCAAGTAAGGGTTCAGGAGTCGGGCTAGGTTCAGGAAGTGGGTCCAAATCAATAAGTTGAAGCTCAAGTCCACAATAATCTTCCCACAATGGAATGTGACTCAATATTAGTGATTCAAGTTCAGGAATGATAGGTGTGGGAATCAAGACTGACTCTAAAAGATTACCTAAGTCGGGTAACAAAACAGGAGTCAATAATGATTCGGGAATTTGAACTTGATCACAGATTTGAGAATCTAGGTCACATATCTCATTGGGTTCAATTTCATAAAAATGAGAACTTGCCAATTTATCCATGGGACTTTCAAAATTGCAAAATTGGTCAGGTTCAATATGATCATCAAAAATGGGTGATTCAATTTCATGATGAATTGGAACCGGATCCAATGTTGACTCGGGAAAAGTGAAATCAGGTCGAGACATCGGAGTCATTATTGAATCAGGAAGTAAAATTGAATCACCAAGTGGGAGATCAGGATCATATTCATGCTCAAGTTCTATTTCAGGAAAGGAATAACTTGCCAAACTATCAATTGGAGTTTCGGCAAGCTCAAATGATGGTCCTGAATTTGAATCTTGTTGTCCAAAGCAACGTGGTTCGTCGGCTCTAAGAGAGTAGTCAGCGAAGCAGAATTGGCCGGACGGTGAGAACGTAAAGATTGAACCATCAGATCTATTTCATGATCACGGGCTAATCTAGCCTGAGTCATAGCTTTAAGCATCCTTTCATAGTCGATAGGTGCATCATTTTGTGATTGGACTTGAAAAGAGGAAGTGTAATCATGATGAAGTTGTGAGTCGGTGGACTCACGCATAATCATGTCTGCGATTGATAGTAATTGTTGCTTGGACTCATGCATACTCATCATTTCCTGGATAGATGGTAGTCTATTCTAACTGGGTGGATCTGAGTATGAATCTTGGAAATATTGTGGACAAGGTGGAGCGGAGGACAAGTCGGTTGAAAATTGGACTCGGGGGAATCGAAACCCCATGAACTCTGTGAAGAGTTGAAATTGTTATGGAAATTATGGTCATAAGATGGGGGGCATGGGTTATATGCATTCGGATAAGACCATTCCGGCACACTAGGTTGGTCAAAATTATGATATGCCGGGTTGGTAATATCCGAAAAAGAAGTTTGTGTGTAATATGGATTAAAATTGGAAAAATTATTATTATATGCCATATCACACAAACACAACAAAGAAAAAGAAAACAAACAAATAAACAAACAAAAAAGAAAAAATTCTAACCTAAGTTAGGGTAGACCTATGACCTAGACGACTCCTAATTGGTTAGACTGTCCACGGGAGGTAGGGTGCAGACTTTGACCACAAGTTAATCAGCCAGGTCAGGGCAAGAGTGGTGGGAGGTTTTCCGTCAAAGACGTTCCTTAATTAAATAACCACCAATCTTCGGGCTTTCGGCCCTCAATCCCCTTCCTAGACACTGATTTGGCAGGAGTCAACTTCCAGCACTGTTCCCCCTTAGGATAATCTCCTAATTGAGTCTGAGATGTCCCTAGGGCCAACGTCTACTAATTTTAAGTTAGGCTTGGGTTAGTGAGTGCTTGGGATATGATTTTTGGGCTAAGGAAGGGTGATGAAATCCCCACCTTATCTTGTTAATGGGTTATGCCCTTAGAATAAATTTGTGCAAGTGTACAAAATATGTAAATAAGATTCACTCAAAGCATCAACCAAGAGATGAGTCCTATTCTACATGCAATGCGAACGTACCTTGCTCCAGCACTCTTCAACAGTAAAAATAAAGGAATTGAAAAGACACGTGCCTAATATGCAAACGTCTAATCAATTTTTATCTTTAACAACAAGTATTTTACTGTTGATTAATTAGCAGTAAGCAGGGTTATCACAAAACAAAGTTTAACAGAGCAGTAGACAGATATTGCAATTTGCAGCAACCTGCAAAAAGATGGATCAGTAGGGAACTACTCAGGCCGCGGTTTCGCGGTAATTGCCGCGTTTTCGCGGCTCTGAAGTAGGCTCTTGTGCTCTGCCTTCGAGGGCAGAGGCACAGAGTTGCTATATGTCCACTTCTGCTGTCAGTTTCCCTGTTCTCCAAACCTGCAAACAGAAAGAATAAAAGAATTAGTTAAAAAAAATTTTATTTTTAGAGAAAAACTTACCGTCCCTCCCCGGCAACGGCGCCAATGTTTTGATTGAGATTTTCCTGCACGCAAAAATAAAGAATATTAGATTTAGAACAAAATGTGCAAGTGCTCAATTCGAATCCGCGGTAGCAGTGGCTATGCGGGTCGTGATCCTCAGGGAGGGACTAGCGATAGAAGCGTTTGTAAGTTATCTCTAAAAATTATTTTCTTTAAGTTAAGTTAGGAAGAAGGCGGTAGATTATGAAGATGGAGGATTAGAGGTGGTATTTATAATGAGATGAGAAAGAAAGAATTGAAGATGGTGATTTAATCTACAAAAATAAAAGAAAAGAAATAAACACTAACCTTAGTTTGGTTGAAGAAAAACGTGAAATCCTAACACTTTCTACCTTGCTTTGGAGGCGTTGAATGCATAAACCATAGGATCGATCTCAGTCCCCTGTTCGCATTATATCATCAAGCTTGGGCAAGTATGAAGTGATACGTACCTTGAGGAGGAGAACATCACCATGAAATATCGTTGGCACCCACCAAGATTCGTTATACTTGTGCTTTGGAAATCACTTGCATGCTCATCATAAACCAACAGAGATAAAAATAGAAAAAGAGAAGAAAACAAAAAGGAAATAAAGCAATGACATAAAAAGAAAAGTTACCTTTATTACTTGATACAATGGAAGAGAAGAGAAGCATACATCGGTGTCACTCTCAACATAGCCCTCTCCCTCACTTACATAAAAATTAAAAAAGAAAAGAAAACCTAAACTACAAGAAAGAAGAAAGCCTAAAACCCTAGATTTGGTCCTCTGGCTCTGGACGCTCTTTACGGTTGCTCTGCAGGGGTATTTATAGGTGCAGAAGGTAGTAGAGTCCCATAACAACTCCTCAACGAAAGCGGTTCCCCAGACTTATCCAATCTGCCGCGGAAACGCGGCTTGGGCCGCGTTTCCGCGGCCTAAGTGTGTCGGTTGGCCACGCGCTTTGGCGCGTGGCTTCTCCTGGTCCGTCCATCTGGGTGTTTCCTTCTGGAAGCTGCATCCTGGCTCTTTATCGTGGGATTTAGATATAACTTGAGAAGCAAGTTATCTAGATCCCAAATCTTTTATCCACGAATTTATTATCTTAAATTCTCCTTCTTAGGCTTTTATCCTCATCCTGCAAGTGTTTAGGGTTGAATAGAAGTCTATCCTTCCCTCTTCTTTGTATTTGCAACTTTTGCCCTTGTGTATTTGCACTTTTGACATTTTATAATTGCACTTTTGCACTTGGGCTTGGATATGGGCTTTTGGGCTTCTTTTTAAGCTTTATTTCTTTATTTTAATATTTTGAGGCCTGCACACAATAAATCATAAAATATTAGTAAATGTGCAGAATTATAGGAATAAATATGAAAATGTGATGGTAAATATAATGATAAAAATGCACTTTTCACTACCAATCACACCCCCACACTTATCTTTTTGCTCGTCCTCGAGTAAAAATCAAAGAGAGAAAAAGAAAAGAAAAATTAATCTAACTCACTTTCGTAGGAATCACGGTTGCACTTAGCATGTGCAACAAGCCGTTAAACCCCTAGGTACCCTAAAGGACGAGTGTTGTCTCGTGAGGGTTTTCAGCGGATTACACCCACAAAATCCATAAAAAGAAAATATTTGAAATACGTTTGAAGAGACTAAGTAGTCTATAAGTTTTAGGATTATCATTTTTATTCATTCTTAGACTTAGTCTTTATAAAGTAAATTGTTTTCATTTTTAAGTAATGATCAAAATTGAATTTTGTGTATAGTCTTTTTCGTTATCAAAAATCATATGCATCCTTATGAATTTTTACTAGGAATTCCTTAACTTGGACTCTCATGCCTCTATATATAATTTTTTTTTTAATATGTATAACTCATCTAATTTTCTTTCGTATAAGCATCAAGGCTTCTTGAGGCCCTCATACCTAACTAATTGACTATTAGATGTGTTAGTACATATATAAGTAATTTTTCCTTAATTTTCTTAGGCTTTCTAATCCACCCATGTAACGAACTTAAAGTCGATGACTCCCAAACCAGTTGGCTTTAGGGCACCAGGTGAGAAAACACCCCGCGGACTCAAATTCGAGTGAACTAGGCCCCAAAACTAAGGACTTTATTTTATTTACTCACCTTTAGGCATGAATACTTATGCTTCTTGAGGCACATGTATCCAGCTTAATTAGTGATTTTTTTTATTTTATTTTTTTATATATGAGGCACAAAGGTCTTCGTCTTAGAATCCTATATATGCACTAGGTATGCACATTTCATTAAGGTAAAAATTAAGACTAACTACTTATTCAATTTCTCCTCCTATACCTAAAAATTCAACAATTTATTTATTTTGACCAAGTTTTTAGAAATCCTAATCATGATTTTCCTAATTTTTAAGACTAACTTAGATTTCTTTCAAAAGATAAGTCAAAATATTGTCCTTTTTATAATCATTTTTTTTTAATTAGCAAATTTTGGTTAGTTTCTAACTATGTTAGTATGTTAGTAAAGCCTACCCCCACACTTATCTCATGCATTGTCCTCAATGTATGAATGAATGTATATATGCATGAAAAAGAACAAGGGAAGGCAGAAGTTACCTTAAGGTGGTGGTTCCGGTGGTGGTCTAATTGGTCCACGAAATGCGGCCCAATCTACTTTTTGTGGAATTCGAGGGAACCCACCAGAAATTACTCTAATATAACCCACTAAAAAGATATGTCCATTAAGAATTTTTATTAAATATTTGACCCCATCTAATTTCCAAATTCCATAACTGATTTCGGAGTCAAATTTGTCAACCGTCTTGTCCCAGAATGGAGTGTGAAAAGATGGAATGATTGACTTGGATGTCATAGGTACAAGAACGAATACCGACTCAGGAAAGAAACTTAAATCAAGTAAGGGTTCAGGAGTCGGGCTAGGTTCAGGAAGTGGGTCCAAATCAATAAGTTGAAGCTCAAGTCCACAATAATCTTCCCACAATGGAATGTGACTCAATATTGGTGATTCAAGTTCAGGAATGATAGGTGTGGGAATCAAGACTGACTCTAAAAGATTACCTAAGTCGGGTAACAAAATAGGAGTCAATAATAATTCGGGAATTTGAACTTGATCACAGATTTGAGAATCTAGGTCACATATCTCATTGGGTTCAATTTCATAAAAATGAGAACTTGCCAATTTATCCATGGGACTTTCAAAATTGCAAAATTGGTCAAGTTCTATGATCATCAAAAATGGGTGATTCAATTTCAAGATGAATTGGAACAGGATCCAATGTTGACTCGGGAAAAGTGAAATCAGGTCGAGACACCGGAGTCATTATTGAATCAGGAAGTAAAATTGAATCACCAAGTGGGGGATCAGGATCATATTCATGCTCAAGTTCTATTTCAGGAAAGGAATAACTTGCCAAACTATCAATTGGAGTTTCGGCAAGCTCAAATGATGGTCCTGAATTAGAATCTTGTTGTCCAAAGCAACGTGGTTCGTCGGCTCTAAGAGAGTAGTCAGCGAAGCAGAATTGGCCGGACGGTGAGAACGTAAAGATTGAACCATCAGATCTATTTCATGATCACGGGCTAATCTAGCCTGAGTCATGGCTTTAAGCATCCTTTTATAGTCGATAGGTGCATCATTTTGTGATTGGATTTGAAAAGAGGAAGTGTAATTGCTTTCCATTATGTTTGCAAAGGGGGAAAACTTACAAAAAAGAGTTTGAGGAGCTAAATTATAAGTATTCTTAAAAAGATTACAAGTAGATCTCCTCAGAGATTCTGGAGAAGTGTGCCGATAGGAGTCTGGTCAGCGCGCGACCACTTTGTCCCTTTGACGATGCGAGCGATGAGATTCCCTTCTCGCCTGGTTCCAGGAATTAGAGAATAGAAGGTTGGTAGAACCCTCTTGTTGCTTCTCAAAATCGCCTTCAATTAGGAATTCCTTCTCGCCTGGTTCCGGAGATTCCTTGAGAAGAAGGACGATGTTAGGGTATCAACACCCTGGTTAGAGAAAGCAATTCTCTAAAGGGGTCTCTGAATTCGAGAGCGCACGGTGCTTTGTGAAGAAGTCTCTGCTTGTGGAGTCTTCTCTCTTTTTCTCGTCCTCTTTCGATTGATCGATCTTTTTATGTCTCTCCCTCCTTGTACCCCTGGCGGGTTATTTATAGGGAGAGTAAGGGTATAATCGTCCCTTGAAGATATGGAAACAGATTGAATCAAATCTGTTTAAATCTGGAAAGTAGCCTTACTGCGAGGCTAGGATCAGCTTCGGCGAAGCTAGAATTGGCAGGTCGGTGGACCTTCTCGATCTGTTTTGATCCTTTCCATATCGTTGGAGGATTTCCCCTGATCTTCTTACTCGTTTTAGGAGAGTCAAGAGATTGTGGCAATCAACTGCCAAATTTGATCTCTGATTTGATCTTAATTGGATTTGATCTGATTGGATCCGATCTCATCTGGAGATTTGATTAGTCAAAGGTTGACCATAGCAGACCAATGGCGGAGCTGGAAGTCCTCTGTGGCGAATTTGCGAGTTAGCTTCTCGGCGAGGCTTTAGATGGCTTCAAGGCGAAGTTGAGTGATATTAGCCTCTCAAGCGAGGCTATCCCTTTGGGCTCATGCGATGCTAAGTGTTAGCACCTTAGACCTGCTGAGGTCTGTTTAGAAACAATCCGGGTTTCACTGTCTGCTTGCTGGATCAGTGGAGTCCAAGTTGCTTCCTTGTCCCTTGGAGATGGGTGAAAACTGGTCTTCAGCTCGTCTGTCACTTGTCTTTTGTAAATGTCAACAAGTTTAGACATTGTTCGGACCAATAAGAATCTTGTCTTTTTTAAGTATCAACAAGACCCCCTTCAAAGTTTTCGAAAGTCTGCAATGGCTCAGACTTCGAAACACTTTGAATTGCTTTGATCGGTGGTGGTGTGGAGTATGAACGTCGCCATGATGGTTGAGTTCAGCTTCGCCTTCAATCCTGCTTTGGGATAAGTTTGCCGAAGAATTGCACAGGTTCGCGCCTCTGAATAACTTCGCGTGCGGGTAGCCTCGCGTCTGGGCTTCCGAAGATATGTTCGCTCGGGAGCGCATGTCGCTTTCCCGAGACCAACTGTCGTGGGTCGATTTTCAAGGAAGATTTTTTCCTTCTCTTGCGCTGACCGGGGAAGATTTTCTCCGATTTGCACGTTTCCAAGGGAAGATATTCCCTTTCTTCAAGGCGCCATAAGTGCCTTTTATGAGGGAGACGTTTTCTCCCTTCGCACGGTTCCAAGGGAAACCGTCCCTTTTCTCAAGGCGTAATAAATGCCTTAAATGCGCTTGTGCTTTCACGCTTGAGGCGGCAGCGCTCAGGCCATGGGGCCTATAAATAGGACACTTGAAGTCCTCTGAAGAGAAGTGCTTTGCCTCTCTTCTCTTGGTTTGAAAGAGATACTCAGATCTCTGAACTAGTGGGAATGCCCACTCTGGTCATTATCCGGCCAAGGACCGGTAAGTCTTGATCATTCAACGACTTCACCGATTTTAGGGAGTTTATCTCCCTTAATTTAGCTTTGGAAGCTGCTTCAGGGATTAGCTTCCCTTGTTCTCTATTTAACTGATCTGCAGAGAAGGATTTTGGCATAGCTTCCCAGTGAAGCTACCACTTTTGACTTGATCAAAGGAAGATCACTGCACATTAAGTCCGCTGCACAGGCAGAACTTGGGACTTGGTCTCTTCAATAGTTGAGCCAGTCTTGCCATATAGGCGGAGCTAAGACTGTATCCCACGGGGTCAGTCTGGCTAGCCATATAGGCGGGCTTGGACTTGGCGTTTGCTGAGCCAGCCCATCAGTGCTGTGCAGGCGAGGCTTGTCCTCTGCTTTTACTGAAATTGGATTGCTTTGACCCAAAAGATTCTGTTTTGCAGTTTTTTCTGTGCTTAACTGCTAATCTGTTCTGATTTGCCTTGCAGTGGGCTATGCTCGCCGATCTTGTATCTTGATGAAAGAGACCGAAAAATTGCCTTATGCTTCCCCGGTTGAAGCTTTACTTTTAAGCAGGAGGAACAACTTGGGGCGACGGGTGCGTGTCCCAGAGGCTGTTGGCAGCCTTTTATCCGAGGTGATTCGTTCTGAGGTAAGGCTGGCTGCCGCTTTTACCGGAGATGATCCGCTTCAAGATAGTGGGCGTCGCCTGTGGGATCGCCGGCATCATTACCGACTTTCAACTTTGGTGGCCTTTGGGGGCGATCTACTTCGGGAAAACGGGCCTCACACCCGTTAGATCACTGGTATCACTGCCGATTCCCATTATACGTGATCTATCGTGTTGGCGGCGATAGGTTTTTATTGCCAGGCTTCAACAAAAATGGCCTGACAAGATCTGCCATTTTTGTGAAGAATAATGACCGTGTCCTTGCGGCACCACTGATTACAGCCCTGTGCAGGAGGAAGGCCTTCTTTGTCCAGTCGGTTTGACTTAGAAGCGGATAAAACCACTTGTATGCCTTTTGCGCGGATGACCTTGTTAAGCAACTGGGTGTGTTGTATGAAACACAACTTTGATGTAATATCAATGTACCCTTCCTTTTAAATCAATGAAAGTTCATCTTCTAATCATCTGATTTTTGCTTGCTTTCATTGAGAGTTTGGCCATAGCGGGGCTAAACTGTATGCGGAGTTAAGGACATAGTCCTTTCTTTGAGTGATCTTCGCGAGACTGGCATGTCAGCGCCTTTTTAGAGGGCTAAGGTAAGCCTCTCGGCGAAATCCTTGAAGGATTGTGCGAAGTCCGCACTTTGCTCCAGTGCGAAGTTAACCCTTAGTGGAGTTGAACCAGCGCTTCTCGGGAAGGCGCTTCGGGCGGCGTTTTGAATTAATTCGAAACGGCGGCATACGCCCTTTTCGAGGCCTCGTTTCAGGCGCTGATTGGCCTATAAAAGCCCGATCGGGCTGAGCAGGAAAAGATCTCCTTTTTCAGAGAGATTTCTTGACTTTCCCTCTTCCTCTTCCTTCTTCGTTCAGAGAACCTTGAGAACTCTTGCAACTCTTTAATGGCGCCCAAAAGACGAGCGGGAAAAGAAGTGGCGACTTCTGCAGCGGAGGGCCCTCTTCCTCCGGTCATCGAGCGACCAGTCACCGGTAAGGGATTTTCCTATCTGATTAGAGACCGTGGTCTCTCTCCTTTGGAGCCGACATTTGGCTATTAGGACGATCGAATATGATCTGTCCTCATTAGGGAACTCGTTTCCTTGAACCTCTCTATTTTCCTTGCACAAGGGAATTAAGAACCGAACAGTTCTTCTTTAGGCTTCCGTACGAAGCCATTACTCGGGCAGTCTCCATCCTGTTGAGGAACAGGATATAGGTCTGTTCCTTCAGTCATGGCCATGAGGGGTGACTTTTGACCATGATGCCCTCTTGGTGACGTCAGCCCATAGGGCTATACCACTTCCTGCTTAAGCGAAGTTGGTATTTTGGACGTTCTCTGCAAAAATGCAGTTTTATCCGCGAGATCAAGCTTCATCGAAGCTATCGCCTTGCTGGCCTTGCTCGCTGAGCGAGGCTATGCCTTAGTGAATTTTTTATGCCTTCGTATCCACTTGATTGTTGAACTAATCATAGTTCATTTCTGTCTTTGCAGTGCATTACACTTCCGGTCTCCTGAACAGTCTGTTCGGGCTAACCAGTCGAGCAGATGGTAACATCAGCCTGCAATTCCATGGACAGGCTTCTTTGTTCAGTGAGCGGAGCTCCCTCGTCCGGGATACACTCATCCAAGGCGGTCATCCGCAGACCACACGGAGTATCTTGACCACGGCTCCTCTTGAGGATGTTGACCGTCGGACTTACAGAAAGCCCGACTTTATGTTCGGGGATGCCGCACCCGATCCCGATCGCCAGTTGCAGGCAGGCGAAGGACAATGGATCTTTCAATTGGATGGCGAGAAGTTTTACCTTCCGTCCACTAAGCGGCACTTTCCTTTGTCTTCTTTCGTGAATGTGACTCAGGCTCGGAAGATGGCGTGGGGCGTGAGCTGATACTCATGCGGCTGGCTCTGGTGTGGTGGGGCATCTTCCCCACGACGTGCGGGAGAAGTGGAAGAAGAGGATTCTGACGTCCACTTCAAGAGAAAGCGGGCAGGTAGCGGATCTCGTAGGAAGTCATTGGCGAAGAAGCCCCGTCGCCAAGCTCCTACGATTGTCGTAGAGGGTTACCCCTCTACAGCGATTCCTCGTACTGCCCCATTATCAGCTGAACCGTCGGTTGCTGAGCCGACTAGTGGTGAATTCGCTCCAGGTCTGGGTAAGATTAACCTTGTCCATATAATACGCCTTTGGTGTGTTCCAAATAACTCATCCTTTGCTTCTTGTTGCAGGAGCCGAGGCGGCTGGAGAGCAAGGGGAACATTATGATCCCCTATTCACTTATGGGGCTGCAGCCGGTTCCCCTGCTCACTCGGAAGAGTCTGGGAGTGGCGCGGCTGATGTTGGTCCTTCAGGCGTTGGGACTTCTAAAGGAAGTCCTGAGGCATCGAGCTCTATCGGGTGGTCCACAGGATACTCGACAAGTGAAAGCGAGCCGGCTATTCGTGTTGATTCTGCCAAAAATTTTCCGATGGAGCCTCTGGAGACTGATGTGGCTGGCGAGACGTTTGAGGCGACGTCATCTTATGGTATTGTCGTAACCTCTTGGTTTCTCCTGCATGCGATGTTCCGACTGACCGTAGTCTTGTTACAGGTGTCCGGCCTCAAGATGCATCAGCTTCGAGGGGACCAGGTGATTTCCCTGAAGAGTCAAGGGGTGATATGAGCGCTTCGACCGCGGCGGATGTTGCTGTGTTGGACGCGCTGTATGGCAACCTGCCTTCTTATCAGCCCAAATCAGCTGAAGGACCAGAGGTTGAAGGGGCGGCAGTCCCAGAGGTATCCTCACTCCAATCACATCAACGAGTGAGGTGCCGACTGTTTTGCCGAGTGCGGCACTGAGGGTGATCGCAAGCCCTACTTCTCCAACCCTGGTGGTTGAGCCTGCTGCTCAAGAGGTGGTTGCCAGTCCTACCTCCGCGGTGGCTGGCGTGCTGGTTTCGATGAGGACTCCGCCGAGATCGCCTTCGGCTAGTCCTGCTGCTGTCAGTGTTCCCGCTGCTTCTTCCGCGACGGTGTCGACTAGGCTGGTAGATTACTCCAAGGTTTCCTCCCTGCCAGAAATGGCTGAGGCCGGAATGATTACATAGGTGACCTGGTCGATAGCTTTTATAGAAGCTTGGAGAGAACTATCGACCTAGTTTTGAAGGGCTCGCCTGTACCATTCTCAAAGCTGAAGGTGGTCCTCTCCCGTGACATTGAGAGCATTCGGGACTTTGAGGGGTATCATCAGGCTACTGCTTTAGAACTCCTGGTGGATGAACTTGAGAAGGCTGTAGAGGAGTGGCGCCGTCTCTATCGCTCAGACCCGGCGTCCTTAGCTGATGAGGGGCTCGCCTGTCTTGTTGCCCGAAAGCACGAGGCCCGGCTTGCTGCTCAAGAGGCTGCTAAGGCCGTCTCTTCTGATTTGAAATCCTTGGAAACAAGGCAAGCGGAGGTTGGAAGTGCAATTGACGCCTCCACTAGTGCTCTTCTTGGCGCTGAGGATAAGATTGCGAAGGCTGAGGAAATGATCAGGAAAGCAAATCTCCTCTTATCCAAGGCCATACCGGTGCGTCTTGAGGAAACTGCGTGGGTTGAACAACTCAAAGCTCAGAGTGAGGAGCTTGCGCGGCAGGAGTTGTCACAGAGGGCAACTTTGGCGGAAGTTGAAGCTCGTCTGGCCCAGGCGGTGGACTTTGATGAGGCTGAGCTGAGGTCACAAGCGCTTGCCCAGGCTGCTGACGACAGGAAGACGAGGCTAAACGCCCTCGGAGAGCGGCTCAGATCGTACAGTGTACGCTTGTAGGTCATTGTATACGTGCCTCCATGTGTCCCCATCTTTTGGAATTAATGGAAATTCTTTCTTTTGTTTTGGCTTCTGTCGAATCTCCAATCTTGTTCTTGCTTGAGGACGTAATCTTTGAGACGTGGCTATCCGTCGGTTCAGAGGTCGCAATGACGTAACCGATTAAGACGTCAGCAATCTCGAGGTTAGCCCTTTGCGGGGCTGAAGGGGAGATACTTGCCTTTTGTAAATGTCAGCAAGCATCGGTGAGTCCTGTCTTTTGTAAGTGTCAACAGGCTCAAAGTTGAGACTTAGCTGTCTGCTGGTTCAGAGGTCGCAATGACATAACCGGTTGAGACGCTACTAAGCTCAATGGTAGATGAAATTTGGCTATCTGCCAGTTCAGAGGTCGCAATGACATAACTGGTTGAGAAGCCACCAAGCTTCAAAATAGGTGATACTCGTCTTTTGTAAATGTCAACGAGTATCGAGACCTGTCTTTTGTAAATGTCAACAGGGCTCAGAATTGAGACTTAGCGTCTACTGGTTCAGAGGTCGCAATGACCTAACCAATTGAGACGCTACTAAGCTCAATGGTAGATGAAACTTGGCTATCTGCCAGTTCAGAGGTCGTAATGACATAACTGGTTGAGAAGCCACCAAGCTTCAAAATAGGTGATACTCGTCTTTTGTAAATGTCAACGAGTATCGAGACCTGTCTTTTGTAAATGTCAACAGGGCTCGGAATTGAGACTTAGCTGTCTGCTGGTTCAGAGGTCGCAATGACATAACCAATTGAGACGCTACTAAGCTCAATGGTAGATGAAACTTGGCTATCTGCCAGTTCAGAGGTCGCAATGACATAACTGGTTGAGAAGCCACCAAGCTTCAAAATAGGTGATACTCGTCTTTTGTAAATGTCAACGAGTATCGAGACCTGTCTTTTGTAAATGTCAACAGGGCTCGGAATTGAGACTTAGCTGTCTGCTGGTTCAGAGGTCACAATGACATAACCAATTGAGACGCTACTAAGCTCAATGGTAGATGAAACTTGGCTATCTGCCAGTTCAGAGGTCGCAATGACATAACTGGTTGAGAAGCCACCAAGCTTCAAAATAGGTGATACTCGTCTTTTGTAAATGTCAACGAGTATCGAGACCTGTCTTTTGTAGATGTCAACAGGGCTCGGGGTTGAGACTTGTCTTTTGTAAATGTCAACAAGCTCAAAATTGGTGATACTCGTCTTTTGTAAATGTCAACGAATATCGAGACCTGTCTTTTGTAGATGTCAACAGGGCTCGGAATTGAGACTTAGCTTTCTGCTGGTTCAGAGGTCGCGATGACATAACCGATTGAGACGCCACCAAGCTCAAGGTTGCAATGGAGTTTGGGAAAAGTCTCGTTTTCACGGGGAGAAACGAGGGAATCACTGTCATAGGTTTAATGTTAACGTAACAGCGAGATATATATGTGGCCCTACCATTCTATGGATGAGAATTGGTAGGTGATTTTGGGGGGTCTCATTCTCACGGAGAGAGATGAGGGAACTGCTGTCATAGGTTTAATGTTAACATAACAGCGAAGCATATATATGGCCCTACCATTCTATGGGTGAGAATTGGTAGGTGATTTTGGAGAGGGAATCAAATGGGAACAGGTCCCGTAGGATTTTTAGCAAACCCCCAGCTGTCAACGGGTTTGATATGCCTTTACCAACTACCATTTGAGTTGGGCTAGCCATGCTATTCCCCTCAGCATGATGAGTTGTCGAGGACTTATGTTGGGCTTATAGGCCAACATTTTCCTCTATCCTTAATCGTTAAAGGATATTGGATTATCAGGTTAATGTCTGCATAACCTTGATTCCCCTTTAGGATAACCGGTGCGCGGCCAGGTTCCTGTTGGTTTTCGGCTGTATGACCTCACTTGGAGGAAGAGAAAGGCTCTCTTTGTGTGTGCTCCAGACATGGAGATCTTGATCAGAGGTGTAGTGTTAACTTGATCAAGAGAAGGATCCTTGATTAAGGATAATACTTCTTTAAGAACTTGCCATTGATCGGCATCATGAGTAGGTCGCCCTCTGCAGTCGTGAGGCGGTATGCTCCATTTGAATAGACTGTTTCTATTACAAACGGTCCTTCCCATTTAGGCTGAAATTTGCCTTTGGTCTTGTGCGTCATAATCATCGGTCGTCTGACGGTTAAGACTAGGTCTCCTTTCTGGAAGGCTCTCTGTTTGACCTTCTTATTGAAGGCTTTTGAGATTCGAGCCTGATATAGCTCGATATGCTGCTGAGCTTGTAGTCGCTTCTCGTCCAAAGCTTCGAGCTCTTGAAGGCGTAGGCGATCATTGTCCTCTGATGTGGTTTTAGTAATCAGAGCCACACGCAACGATGGCATTTGGATTTCCAATGGGAGGACTGCTTCGCACCCATATACCAGGGAAAAAGGCGTATTGCCTGTTGGTGTCCGCACCGTGGTTCGGTAGGCCCAAAGACATTCACCGAGCTTTTCGTCCCAATCTCTCTTATTCGAGGAGACGAATTTCTTGAGCAGCTTGATGATTGTTTTGTTGAATGCTTCCGCCAAGCCATTGGCAGCAGGATTATGGGCAGTTGAAGCCACATTCTGAATTCGGTATTTATCGCAGAACCGATAGAATACTTGGCTTATGAATTGGGGACCGTTGTCGTGGATGATCCGCCTAGGGACACCAAATCGATGGATGACATGGTGCTTGATAAAGTGAACCACATTAGAGGTTTTGACTTCGGCCAATGGTATGGCTTCTGCCCATTTTGAGAAGTAATCGATTATTGCTAGGATAACCGGTGACCTCTTGTCGAAGAAGGGCTGATTGGCCCTACGACGTCTATTCCCCATGCTTCAAATGGCCATGAAGCAACAGTCGGGTGGAGCAACTCCGAAGGCTGGTGTATGAAATCTGCATGAATCTGACATGCTTTACACCTTCGTGCATATTAGATGGCGTCGGCTATCATGGTTGGCCAGTAATATCCAAGCCTATGCAACCTGTCTTTAAGCTTTGGACCTGGCTGATGAGCTCCGCAAGTGCCGTCGTGCGCTTCCTGGAGCGCTTCCTGTGCCTCTGAATTGGAAAGGCAACGGAGGAGGACACCGTCATATGAACGACGGTAAAGTGTCTTCAGAATCGGATCATAGTAGAAACGGAGAGACCTTCGTCTGACGGACGCCGCTTCTTTAGGATCGTCTGGAAGCAGACCGTGCAGAACATAGTCGATGAGAGGAAAGCGCCAATCCCTCGGCTCAAGATCCGTGGGGACATTATAGACTTCTCGAATTCTTAGCATGTGCTTGGAGCATACAAGATGTCGAGTTGCGACTGTGAGGTGATACTCGGTGTCGGCTGGCAAGGCTAGCGTCGTCGCTAATGCAGCGAGAGCGTCCGCCTTGGTATTCTGAGATCGGGACACATGCCCGATGTAGAAACCTTCAAATAGGTTAGCCAACTCGAGGGCTGTATGGTAATAAGGCACCAAGTCTTCATGGCGGACTTCATATTCTCCTTTAACCTGATTGATGATCAGCTTTGAATCGCCGTAGGCTTCAAGGTAGCGTACCCCCATTCCGTGGGCGAGTTGAAGGCCAATGAGCAGAGCATTATATTTCGCTACATTGTTGGAGCATGATTCTGTCAGAGAAAATGCTCGGGGAAGAACATGGTTCTGAGGGGAGATAAACACAACCCCCACTCCGGCAATAATCCTGCCTTTAGGGCCCATTCGCGATGCTCCATCTAAGAACATCTGCCACACTTCCTCTTCTGAGGTTGCATAAGACTCGAAGACTTCATCAGGGATATCTTCGTGAAGTTTTGAATGTTCCGGAACTGGATGAGCAGCCAAGAACTCTGCAAGGGCCTGGCCTTTGACCGCCTTCTGAGGGATGAAGGTCATGTCATATTGAGACAATAAAAGTGCCCACTTAGCCAGTCTTGAATTCAATGATCCTGGCTTTGTCATAAGAAGACGCAATGGGTTTACTCTGGAAATGACATGTATGGTCTGGCCGACCAAATAATGTCGTGTCTTCTAAACAGCGAAGACGAGAGCTAAACACTCTTTCTCGATAGGGTTGTAGCGAGATTCCGCTCCTATGAGAGTTCTGCTCAGATAATAAATGGCCTGCTCGTGGCCATTGTCGTTCTTTTGAGCGAGGAGGGCACCGAGGGAGTAGTCCAGAGCTTTTACATAAAGCAAAAACGGTTTCCCTGATGTAGGGGCCACCAAGACTGGAGGTTTTGTGAGGTACCTCTTGATGTCTTCATAAGCTTCCTGGCAAGCTTGATCCCATACGAAGGAAGCACCCTTTTTCATGAGTCGGGTAAACGGCTGACAGCGGCCTGAGAGATTTGCGATGAATCTTCTAATATAAGCCAGTCTACCTTGCAAGCCTCTAAGCTCCTTGAGGTTCCTTGGCGGATGCATGCTCTGAATAGCTTTGACTTTGTCTGGGTCAAGATGAATCCCTTTTGATGTGATAATAAACCCAAGGAACTTGCCACTTGACACTCCCAAGAAGGATTTTGTCGGGTTCATTTTCAGTTGATGAGCCCGCATTATGTCGAACATCGTTCTCAGGTCGCGAAGATGTTCATTCTTGTTACGGCTTTTGACGGCAATGTCGTCGACATAGCACTCCACTGTTTTTCGGAGATGATCGCGGAAGATCGTACTCATTGCCCGCTGGTAGGTTGCTCCGGCGTTCTTCAGTCCGAAGGGCATTACAGTGTAGCAGTATACCCCCAATGGTGTTTGGAACGAGGTATGCTTCTCGTCGTCGGGATACATCTTAATCTGGTTGTACCCTGAAAAGCCGTCCATGAAAGACATCCTTTCGAATCCGCATGTGTTGTCAATCATGACGTCGGTGATGGGCAGTGGGAATTCGTCTTTGGGACAAGCCGTATTGAGGTCACGGTAGTCTATGCAGATCCGTATTTTCCCGTTCTTCTTGAGGACGGGGACGATGTTAGCTACCCAATCTGGATGTTGTTCCTCCCGGATGAAGCCACATGCAATGAGCTTGTGAACTTCGGCTTCAATAGCTTCCATGATGTTCGG
Organism: Agave tequilana; assembly: GCA_038442645.1. NCBI lineage: Eukaryota > Viridiplantae > Streptophyta > Magnoliopsida > Asparagales > Asparagaceae > Agave > Agave tequilana. Next base: position 223,122 of record JAVJIF010003790.1, on the reverse strand, counting down.
GCGAAACCGACGTTGTTGCTGTTTGACTGGCTTGACGTCAGGTTTGATGTTCAGACGGTGCATGGCGATTTGCGGATCAAGTCCAGGCATGTCTTCGTAGTTCCATGCGAAGACGTCTATATACTCTTTTACGAGTATTATCAATTCTTCCTTCTCCGTAAGTGATAGGCTTTCACTTATAAAGATGGTCTTGGGATGATCTTGACTTCCCAGATTGACCTGCATCACCTTATCTTCAGTAGGTGGTTCGCGCAGCTCGAATCGCTTTTTTCATTGACGGTCTAATTGCTGGGCCCATGGTTCCTCATCAGTGGCTTCTGCGGGCTCTAATTGACTGCTTGAGGTCATATTAACAGTGAGGTCTTTGAACATTCCTCCTATGCTGATATCGGAGTCCCACTCGGAGGATGAAGCCGAATGTGATGGAGCTGATCCATCGTCCTTGGCTTGAACCGTTGCTGACGATGTGGGTGTAACATACCCTAGATGACATTCTGGGCAAGGAGACTGAACGTCGTCGTTAGGGATTTCAGGCATGCATGTCAAAAGGATTCTGAATCGGCTAGCGCATCCCTGAGTGCTTCTCTTGTCTCTTTTGAGAGGCGAAGGAGCTCGTGTATAGTGATACGAGCTGGGATATTGGCCAGCTGAGCCAATATATCAAAGCGAAAGGGCGTATCAAACCCTTGGCCTGGTGGTTTCCTCAACACGTGGTCGAATCGTACCTCCTTAGGCCTCTCTTTTCCCTTTGCTGGGATTGGAGCGGATGCGGGTACTTGTACTGATGTCGTTTGCTGTTGTATCTCGTCAGTAGACTTTTCATACTGCCTCAAGTATGATTTTCCGGATCGGGTGCCCGTCTGTTGAGGCGCATCGGCTTGCGCTGCGCAAGCATGCTTTTCTCCTTCGGAATCACTGAGGGAAGCCGATGTCAGATTGCCGTCGTCTGGTAGGATGGAGATGACATTGCAAGACTTGCCCTTTGAGTGGGGCTGCTTTGGATCCCGCTGTACGTCTTGGACGAGGTCTGGATGTATCCACATGACTTCTCCTGTCTCCAATGTTAAGGGAACAAGACCCTTATTGTTTTGAGCTGTAGCTGGAGGATGTTTGACTTCCAACCGTGGCGCAGGGACGGAATAAGTCCCGTCAGGAACTGTGACCTTTGGAGCTTTGCCGAACTCAAGAGTCACCATATTGGCAGTGACTTTCTTCTGCTCCGTCTTCAACGTCAGAACCCCGGCATCGACCAGGGCTTGTATTCTGTCCTTGAGGACATAGCACTTGTCAGTAGGATGGTGAATCATCCTATGGTAGAGACAATATTTAGGGTCGTTTGTGCGCCCTATCTCATTGGGACGCCGAGCATCTGGCAGCTTCATTTTGTTCCCTTTGTGGAGCAGATGGAATATCGTGACCACCTGATCGTCTTTGAAGGAGTACTGCTTTGGAGGGAACTTGGGCTCCTGGTTGTTGAAGCCGCTCTTTCTGGCTTTTGACTGCACATCTCCGGATAACTCCACAGACATAATCTCTTTGCCTTTAGCTTGAGAAGATTGCGGTAGGTCGCCACGCCCTTTGTTGTTCATCCCCCACTTGCCTCTAGGGGCGGACGGTTCGAACTTTTTAGCCGACTTCTCGACTATCTCAGCTTGTTCGACCAATTCCTTCCAAGTGTGGGCTTTGACAGCCCCCATGCGAACTTCGACTTGGTCTAGGAAGTTGTGTCTGCATGTCTGTAAGAGCATGGGTAATGGCATCCCTGCTGGGCATATCAAGGATAAGTTTCTGAACCGTTCAATGTAGTCACGGACAGATTCGCCCTTCCTCTGCACAGTGGAGAGGAGTTTGTCTATGGTCACTTCGGTATCATCCTCATAGAAACGAGAAAGGAACCGAGTTTCCAGGTCGATCCAGGAGTTGATAGAGCCCGAGGGAAGACTGCGAAACTAGTCAAATGCCACCCCCTTTAAGGTACCAATGAAAAGCCTAGCCATGATGGCGTCATCGCTTATGACATTACCAGTCTGAGACCGGAAATAGTAGATGTGTTGATTTGGCGAGCTCTTTCCATCATAGGTATGCAGCGTTGGCGGTTTGAACTTCGGTGGATACGGCACCGAATCCCACTCTAGCGGATAAGGACGGACTGCCCCTACCTTCTTTAATTCATTCCTCTGAGCCAGGGATGCGATCTGAGCTTGGAGGCCCTTAAGGACTTCGGCGTCTAAGGAAGAACCCTCCTTGGATTTCTCCAACTTTGGCTGCTCATTGCTGAAGTGTTCCTCCTCATCGTGATTGCTCCCGGCATCATTGTTGTTCCGGTCACTGAGGAGTTGAGCGAGCATCCGTTGAATGTTGTCCAGAACTTCTTGCTGAGTTCTGGAAGTCTGCTCCTGAGCTTCCAGGCGCCGACGAAGGTCGTCGTTAGCGCTATCAGCCATGTTGACTGATACTCTGTCTGTTCGCACCGAGCTAACTGTCACCGAAGAGGCGTACCCACTGTCTTCATCTTCTTCATCTGATGATTGGAGTGACCTCCTGGGCTGTGACGAGGCTAGGGCCGTCGAGGAAGAAGGCTGTTCATAATTGTAGGGTATCGCCACCCTAGATCTGGTGTTTCGGAAAACACCTTCCTCATGCACCAAGACTTCGTCTAAGCCTGGGCTGTAATCTGGATCTGGGGACTCTCGTCCTCTTCCGGTCATGTTGACGGATGCAGAGGGTAGATCTCGCGAGATGCTCCTTCTGCGATGCCTCATCGGGGTTTGTACCGATAGTCGATCAAAGACTGACCGTCGTCTTGGAGGAGTGGCGGCGATTGGTCCCAGCCGGCAATGGATGGAGTGGAGTGTCACCAGCTGACATCCCACTTGTCGACAACAGGGGGAAGAGGTTTGCCTATTAGCCATCAATTTCCCCAAATCAGACCCGGTTGGGTCCCTGCAATCGAGCGCAAAGGCTCTTTTGGATCGCACATAGGGCGATGTCCTGCTTCTTTTATCCCTGCAGATGGATTAGCACTGAATAGCGCTTTAATTTCAGCTTCGCCAATAGGCGCGATCTTAGCGCTTGACGCACTAGAAAGCTGAGCACGCCGTGGTGCAGTAGCTTTGTTCATACGAACGTGGCTGACACAAGGCGTTGCTGCTCTTGAGTTGGGCGACGGTATGATTGCCGTCGTGACTTTATGTTCGGCAGCATTGCTGGAGCAGAGAGGCTTCTTGCCTTTTTCTTCGCGAGAGAGGCATGGTTTAGGCGTAGCTACGCCTGAAGCTTCGGTTAGAGACTTCTGTTTGGGCTTCCAAACCCGCTTTAGCAGAGGAGACTTAGGTTCACAAGGAACCTGATTAGCCATACGCGAGGCTGAGGGGTGTTGGCAGAATTCTGCCTCCGGTTTCTGCTTTGAAACCTTGGTTATGGAGACCTTCCTATGCTTCCGTGCTCGAAGCATTGGGCCACCCCCAGAGAGGACTTCTTCAAATCTTTCTTGATTGAACTGAACCACCAAGTTCTCACAAGTAAAGGAATCAGACTGCGGACGTGCTTCCTTGTTGTGCCAAATAACCGCAGTAGGTTCGCAGGGAACCTTTTCAGTCTCCGCAGAGACTTTCCTTGAAGATTTAGCCAGAGGGGCTCTGGCTGCACTGGCTTTTCTGAATTCAGAGTTAGACCCGAAGGTCTGTTCGTCGCATTGCGACACTTGATTCTCGGCAGTGGAGAATTTGTTCCCCAGCGGAGTCGCCATCTTGTTTTCTATTATGTTTGCAAAGGGGGAAAAACTTACAAAAAAGAGTTTGAGGAGCTAAATTACAAGTATTCTTAAAAAGATTACAAGTAGATCTCCTCAGAGATTCTGGAGAAGTGTGCCGATAGGAGTCTGGTCAGCGTGCGACCACTTTGTCCCTTTGACGATGCGAGTGATGAGATTCCCTTCTCGCCTGGTTCCGGGAATCAGAGAATAGAAGGTTGGTAGAACCCTCTTGCTGCTTCTCAAAATCGCCTTCAATTAGGAATTCCTTCTCGCCTGGTTCCGGAGATTCCTTGAGAAGAAGGACGATGTTAGGGTATCAACACCCTGGTTAGAGAAGCAATTCTCTAAAGGGGTCTCTGAATTCGAGAGCGCACGGTGCTTTGTGAAGAAGTCTCTGCTTGTGGAGTCTTCTCTCTTTTTCACGTCCTCTTTCGATTGATCGATCTTTTTATGTCTCTCCCTCCTTGTACCCCTGGCGGGTTATTTATAGGGAGAGCAAGGGTATAATCGTCCCTTGAAGATATGGAAACAGATTGAATCAAATTTGTTTAAATCTGGAAAGTAGCCTTACTGCGAGGCTAGGATCAGCTTCTGCGAAGCTAGAATTGGCAGGTCGGTGGACCTTCTCGATTTGTTTTGATCATTTCCATATCGTTGGAGGATTTCCCCTGATCTTCTTACTCGTTTTAGGAGAGTCAAGAGATTGTGGCAATCAACTGCCAAATTTGATCTCTGATTTGATCTTAATTGGATTTGATCTGATTGGATCCGATCTCATCTGGAGATTTGATTGGTCAAAGGTTGACCATAGCAGACCATGGCGGAGCTGGAAGTCCTCTGTGGCGAAGTTGCGAGTTAGCTTCTCGGCGAGGCTTTGGATGGCTTCAAGGCGAAGTTGAGTGATATTAGCCTCTCAAGCGAGGCTATCCCTTTGGGCTCATGCGATGCTAAGTGTTAGCACCTTAGACCTGCTGAGGTCTGTTTAGAAACAATCCGGGTTCACTGTCTGCTTGCTGGATCAGTGGAGTCCAAGTTGCTTCCTTGTCCCTTGGAGATGGGTGAAAACTGTTCTTCAGCTCGTCTGTCACTTGTCTTTTGTAAATGTCAACAAGTTTAGACATTGTTCGGACCAATAAGAATCTTGTCTTTTTTAAGTGTCAACAGTAATCATGATGAAGTTGTGAGTCGGTGGACTCACGCATAATCATGTTTGCGATTGATGGTAATTGTTGCTTGGACTCATGCATACTCATCATTTCCTGGATAGATGGCAGTCTATTTTGACTGGGTGGATCTGAGTATGAATAGTGAAAATATTGTGGACAAGGTGGAGCGGAGGACAAGTCAGTTGAAAATTGGACTCGGGGGAATCGAAACCCCATGAACTCTGTGAAGAGTTGAAATTGTTATGGAAATTATGGTCATAAGATGGGGGGCATGGGTTATATGCATTCGGATAAGACCATTCCGGCACACTAGGTTGGTCAAAATTATGATATGCCGGGTTGGTAATATCCGAAAAAGAAGTTTGTGTGTAATATGGATTAAAATTGGAAAAATTATTATTATATGCCATATCACACAAACACAACAAAGAAAAAGAAAACAAACAAATAAACAAACAAAAAAGAAAAATTCTAACCTAAGTTAGGGTAGACCTATGACCTAGACGACTCCTAACTGGTTAGACTGTCCACGGGAGGTAGGGTGCAGACTTTGACCACAAGTTAATCAGCCAGGTCAGGGCAAGAGTGGTGGGAGGTTTTCCGTCAAAGACGTTCCTTAATTAAATAACCACCAATCTTCGTGCTTTCGACCCTCAATCCCCTTCCTAGACACTGATTTGGCAGGAGTCAACTTCCAGCACTGTTCCCCCTTAGGATAATCTCCTAATTAAGTCTGAGATGTCCCTAGGGCCAACGTCTACTAATTTTAAGTTAGGCTTGGGTTAGTGAGTGCTTGGGATATGATTTTTGGGCTAAGGAAGGGTGATGAAATCCCCACCTTATCTTGTTAATGGGTTATGCCCTTAGAATAAATTTGTGCAAGTGTACAAAATATGTAAATAAGATTCACTCAAAGCATCAACCAAGAGATGAGTCCTATTCTACATGCAATGCGAACGTACTTTGCTCCAGCACTCTTCAACAGTAAAAATAAAGGAATTGAAAAGACACGTGCCTAATATGCAAACGTCTAATCAATTTTTATCTTTAACAACAAGTATTTTACTGTTGATTAATTAGCAGTAAGCAGGGTTATCACAGAACAAAGTTTAACAGAGCAGTAGACAGATATTGCAATTTGCAGCAACCTGCAAAAAGATGGATCAGTAGGGAACTACTCAGGCCGCGGTTTCGCGGCAATTGCCGCGTTTTCGCGGCTCTGAAGTAGGCTCTTGTGCTCTGCCTTCGAGGGCAGAGGCACAGAGTTGGTATATGTCCACTTCTGCTGTCAGTTTCCCTGTTCTCCAAACCTGCAAACAAAAAGAATAAAAGAATTAGTTAAAAAAAATTTATTTTTAGAGAAAAACTTACCGTCCCTCCCCGGCAACGGCGCCAATGTTTTGATTGAGATTTTCCTGCACGCAAAAATAAAGAATATTAGATTTAGAACAAAATGTGCAAGTGCTCAATTCGAATCCGCGGTAGCAGTGGCTATGCGGGTCGTGATCCTCAGGGAGGGACTAGCGATAGAAGCGTTTGTAAGTTATCTCTAAAAATTATTTTCTTTAAGTTAAGTTAGGAAGAAGGCGGTAGATTATGAAGATGGAGGATTAGAGGTGGTATTTATAATGAGATGAGAAAGAAAGAATTGAAGATGGTGATTTAATCTACAAAAATAAAAGAAAAGAAATAAACACTAACCTTAGTTTGGTTGAAGAAAAACGTGAAATCTTAACACTTTCTACCTTGCTTTGGAGGCGTTGAACGCATAAACCATAGGATCGATCTCAGTCCCCTGTTCGCATTATATCATCAAGCTTGGGCAAGCATGAAGTGATACGTACCTTGAGGAGGAGAACATCACCATGAAATATCGTTGGCACCCACCAAGATTCGTTATACTTGTGCTTTGGAAATCACTTGCATGCTCATCATAAACCAACAGAGATAAAATAGAAAAGAGAGAAAAACAAAAGGAAAATAAAGCAATGACATAAAAAGAAAAGTTACCTTTATTACTTGATACAATGGAAGAGAAGAGAAGCATACATCGGTGTCACTCTCAACATAGCCCTCTCCCTCACTTACATAAAAATTAAAAAGAAAAGAAAACCTAAACTACAAGAAAGAAGAAAGCCTAAAACCCTAGATTTGGTCCTCTGGCTCTGGACGCTCTTTACGGTTGCTCTGCAGGGGTATTTATAAGTGCAGAAGGTAGTAGAGTCCCATAACAACTCCTCAACGAAAGCGGTTCCCCAGACTTATCCAATCTGCCGCGGAAACGCGGCTTGGGCCGCGTTTCCGCGGCCTAAGTGTGTCGGTTGGCCACGCACTTTGGCGCGTGGCTTCTCCTGGTCCGTCCATCTGGGTGTTTCCTTCTGGAAGCTGCATCCTGGCTCTTTATCGTGGGATTTAGATATAACTTGGGAAGCAAGTTATCTAGATCCCAAATCTTTTATCCACGAATTTGTTATCTTAAATTCTCCTTCTTAGGCTTTTATCCTCATCCTGCAAGTGTTTAGGGTTGAATAGAAGTCTATCCTTCCCTCTTCTTTGTATTTGCAACTTTTGCCCTTGTGTATTTGCACTTTTGACATTTTATAATTGCACTTTTGCACTTGGGCTTGGATATGGGCTTTTGGGCTTCTTTTTAAGCTTTATTTCTTTATTTTAATATTTCGAGGCCTGCACACAATAAATCATAAAATATTAGTAAATGTGCAGAATTATAGGAATAAATATGAAAATGTGATGGTAAATATAATGATAAAAATGCACTTTTCACTACCAATCACTTCTCAATCGGTTACGTCCCTGCGACCTCTGAACGACAGATAGCCAAGTCTCATCTTTCAGTCCAGTAGGGACTATTTCTTTGTCATCTGTCCAGTTCGTCGCCTCTGAATGACAAAACTTTGAGCTTGGTGGCTTCTCAATCGGTTACGTCCCTGCACCCTCTGAACTGACAGATAGCCAAGTCTCACCTTTTAGTCCAGTAAGAACTATTTATTTTAATGTGTGACTAACACTATCAGTTTATCACCGCTGATTAGATTAGTTATACCGTTATTCCACTTCCTTTCGAGGATTGTAACAACAACTTGAAAATAAGGATTGAAAATTCAGAAAAAATACAGCAAGTTGGAAATACAACAGGGGAATCAAATAAAATTACTTTTTATTGATTTCAAAAGAGGGATACATGATGCTCGGATTACAAGCTACGAGGGCGCTTTGTAAGACTTGATCCGTTCTTCAAGAGTAGCCAGCCTATTCTTCCTCTCCTCAGTAGCCCTGATAAGTGCCTGCGACCTCAACTCAGCCTCATTAAATCTCGTCGTTTGTGATAAGCGAGCCTCAATTTCAGCCAAAGTTGCCCTCTGTGCTAGCTCCTGCCGCAGGACTTCGTCATTTTGAGCCTTAAGCTGCTCTAGCCGAGCAATCTCTTCAAGACGCACCGGTTCAGCCTTGAACAAAAGAAGATTAGCCTTCCTGATCATTTTCTTGGCCTTTTCAATCTTATCCTCGGCATCAAGAAAAGCGATGTTAGAAGCATCTATGGCGTCCCCAAGTTCTACTCTCCGCATCTCTAAGGTTTTCAAGTCGGTGAAAATTGCCTTGGCTGCTTCTTGAGCAGCGAGATAGGCTTCATGCATTTAAGCAGCAAGGTGCACAAGCTGTTCATTAACTGAAGACTCCAGATCTGAATGGCTAAGACGGCGCCATTCGTCCACATCCCTCTCAAGCCTGTCCACCAGAAGCTCCAATGTCGCGGCCTGGTCGTCCCCTCCAAAGTCTCGGATACTGTCAATGCTTCGGGAGAGGACCACCTTTAAAGTAGAGAATGAGGTAGTCGAGCCCTTCAAGACCAAAGCAACGGATCGCTTTAAGCCCTTATAAAAGCTGTCAACTAACTCAGCCACGAATTCATTCTCGGCCTCAACTACTCTTGGTGAACGAGTAGCCTCTGAAGACAAAGCTTCCACCGGTTTTACTGATATAATTGTGGAAGGAATAGTAGAAGCACTGGCTGGAGCAATATGAGGAATCACCGGTGATCTCGGAGCAGTCCTCATTGAAACCAGTACACTAGCCACAATCGACGTAGAACTGGTGACGACTTCTGGGAGAGCTTGTTCACTACCAGTGTTGGAGAAGTAGGACTGGCAATCACCTTCAGCTTCGCAATTGGCAGGATAGGCAGCGCTGGCGAAACCACTGACAGTTCACTTACCGATGTAGTTGGAAGTGAAATTGGTTCCGTAACCACTATCCCCTCAGTCTCTTTAAAGCCACTTTCCGGTTCAGGGTGATAAGAGGGCAACCCGTGATATAAAGCAACCAACTCAGCAGCATCCGTCGCAGTCGAAGTACTTACTTCACCCCTGATTCCCTCAGGAAGATTGGTTGGTTCTCTTGAAGTCGATGCACCCAAAGGTGAAACACTTGTAGTTAGACTCTGTTTTAAGCAAGGTATGATCGATATCAGGAAAGAATTACTCACGAAAGAGCAAAATGTTACCAAAAGATGGTATCGCCTCAACTGTCTTGGCCGCGGTCTCTCTCTGAAATCCCTCGACAATGACTTCAGTCCTCTCAGGCTCCATAGGAAAGTCTTTGGCAGAGTCAACACGGACGGCCGGCCCACCTTTGCTCGCCGAACTCTCGGTGGTCCATCCTATAGAGCTAGAGGCCATGGGGCTTCCTTTTGAGGTCCCAGCATCTGAAGAACCTACATCGGCCGCATCACCTCCAGATTCTTCCGAGACGGCGAAATAGCTAGCCTCATCGCCTTCTCTATAAGTGAACAGGGGATCATAATGCTCCCCCTGTTCTCCTATGACCTCAGCTCTCGAGTCTCTCATCGCTCGGTTCCTGAGTCATGAAGTAAACAATGAGCTGTTTGGAATATATAAGAGTGTATTGTAAGAACGGAGCTGATCTTACTCGGGTCTGGAACAGCTTTACCAACGGTCTGTCTAGGAGCCGACAGCTTAATGACTAATGGAGTAGGAGGAGGAGGCACTGCAGATGATTCGCCCTCTGCAATAACAGTAGGAGCATAGGGACGAGGCTTCTTCACTACCCTCTTCCTGCGGGATCCGCCTTGCTGCTTTCGTTTGAAATAGACATCGGGATTTTCTTGCTCCAACTCCTCCACCTCTACATCTTCCATGGGGGCTGTGCCTACCCCACCAGAAGCCGCTGCCAGAGCCTCAGCACCTGTATCCCCTTCGAAGCGGGGACTTCCTACGTCCGAAGCCTCGCTATCATTAACAGCAATGAATTCCCCGAGGCCTGGCACGCGGACCCTCTTACCCTCGCTTCTCTCAGTGACCTTCCGCTTCAACCACTGAGAGATCAACTTCACACCACAGGAATTAATAGAAAACTCAATTGGTGTGGAGTTCGAAGTTCTATACCACTGGCAAAATCCCAGGGTCGTCAGAAGGTTCAGAGTTCTCAGCAGCATGCACAGTCGCGCCTCAGTACAGCCAGCAATACAAAACCGCCAGGCACGAGCTCCATCGATGAGGCTCCCCATGAAGGTCAGGTTGTTGTTTGGATTACCTACGTACAGTTGGTTATACCCAAACTGACGAGCAAACCGACTCGGAACATAGGGCTCCAGGTAACAGGCGTCCCCGCTTCTATACAACAAGTGGGATGGCCGGATGCTAACCAGCTATTCGAAGACTTCCCGACTCAACAACGTTTGCCTTTCCCCTACATCCTTGAATTCTTCACCATAGCCAGCATCACGAATATAGGGAAAGCATCGAAAAAGGCTGTAGACGTCATGATGGCACAGCAGTTTGCGGTTCGCAGCCACATAGTCCGTGACCACGAACACCCCTCGAATCGACGGAGAAGCGCATTCGAACACCTTCTGGGGGCTCCTCACCGGCTTGGATGATAGAGGGGCAGTGAAAGGCAAACCATGCCATCAAATAAGTATATGGCAAGCCAATTCTGGGGTTTGGTCCATCGTAAGGCAAGATAGTCCCATTTCCCCGCTTCGTCGTTGGTGGCCTACAGAAAGGCTCCGTCAATGCACCAAGGCCTCTTTGAATACAGCACACCATTGCTGGAAGAAGTCCAAGAGAACGACCATGGACTAGACGAATAGCCGGTTATAGCACAGTTGGATGAATGACGTCACTAGACGGAGATGGCACCACGCATCTCTTCAGCCAAACCGTTAAAAAGCCAGCTAGAAGTGCCTTCCGGGACGTCGGTCGACGAGCCTGGTGGTGGAAACTTTAAAGAATATCACCTCTCTCATAAGGTCCATCATCTTCTTCCAGAATCAAATCCCTTTGAGAGTGCTCTTGCATCCTGCGAAAGATGTCTTCATCTGCAACTCCACAATAAGCTGCTTCGGGAGTACCTTCCAGGTCAGGGAACAAATAATTTCTCCAGCTCTTCAAACTGCATGAAGCTCCCTTATGGCTCCCATGCATGCTTGAGCAAATGTAAAGGTGGCACATCAACTCCCGATAAGTCTCAAACAAGGCGGGCTCCTTCTTCTCCAAAAGTGCCAATTCCGCCTCGCACGGAATATTCTTCATATGGGAGAGACCCAAAGGCAGAGCAGAGACTTCCCACATCTCGTTCAAAGCCATGCCCAATTCGCCAACAGGGGTGAAGAAGGTCCCTGTAGCTGGGCAGTACAACTCAAAGATGGCGTAGAAGTTCGCTACGCTCATCTGAATGCCGTAACAGGTCGCCCTGACGGCCTCGTAAAGTCCCAACCTCTCCAGCTCCTCTTCAAAATGGTAAGGACATATAAAGTCAAGTTCCTCCATCATGCCTTGGGAGGATGAATCCACTCAGGGGTCCTAAAATCAGTGGCTGGATAATTATTATGAGCCTTAAAGAACTGATTTCCAAAAGTCTGAGCCACCGCGGGATTTTCTCCCACTGGGATGTTCGGAAGTACGTTCCCAGGGTGGAGACCGAATATGCAGCGAGGAGGACCCGCCCTTGTATAACCAGGAGACGGAGCTATCAACTTCCCCACGTGAACAGAATCGGTAGTCCGCATCACTTGTCACTGCATCTTTCGAGCCCTCGTCACACATTGAAAGAAGGATAAGGGAAAGTGGCGCTTGCTAGATGGGAGATAACACTTCTCGCCATCCAGTTTGAAAATCCACTGCCCCTCTCCAGCTAGCAGCTGGTGATCATTATCTGGCGCTGCATCTCCAAACATGAAGCCGGGCTTTCGATAGATTCTTTGGTCAGAATCTTCAAGGGGAGCAGTAAGATGCTCCTCATGGTGCGCTGATCCCCAGCATGAATAAGTGAATCTCGACCAGGAGCGCTTTGCTCGCTGAATAGTGAAACCTGCCCTTGGAACTGTAGGCTAACATTACCGTCCAGCCCTCTGGCCGTTCCAAAAAGACTGTTCAGAGGACCGGGAGTATAATGCACTGTAAAGACAAGACGAAACTAAATTAGTTCAGTTGGCAAGAGAAAGCCAAATCTAGAAAAATTTTAAGGCATAGTTTCGCCCCCTCAAGAGAGACAAGCCTAGCTTTAGCTCGCCCCGAAGCTCAGCTTCGCAGCTACAGCTTAACTCCGCACTCCACATGAAGGCAGGATGCAGAAAGTATCTAAGTATTAGCTTCGCTCTGGAAGCTTGTAGCTTCGCTCTAGAAGCTTGACCTCGGACAACAGAACGCAACAAAGCTCCAGGGGCTAACTTCGTCAGAAGGGTACTGTTGCCTAAAAATTATTTTAAGGGCATTAAGATCCTTTTCAGCTACGCTCTGAGGTTTAGCTTCGCAACCTATCATTCGACAGGATGTGAACCGCCTAAGGGTTAGCTTCGCATAGAAGCTTGGAGAAGAAACCCCTTCGGTTCCTAGATTCTCAATCAAGAAATCAAGGAAAATTAAGGGAGTTGAACTCCCTGAGATCACTAGATCACAATGAATCATTATAGATTCCTCAGGGAATAGCCAGGAATTGGCTTTAAAACAAAGATGAAAATCTCCGAACAAAAGGCAAAGATCCCTACCCGCGATAGGTCGTTCGATGACCGGAGGAGGAGAAGGTCCCTCCGTCGTAGAGGTTGCTACCTCTTTCCTGCCCGTCTTTTGGGAGCCATTAGAGAACTGAAGAAGTGCTTGAATTTCCAAACGAAGAAGAAAGATGAAGAAGAGATTTGGAGTTCTCTGAAAATTCAAAGAGAAGTGGTGCCTTCTCTTTCAGCCTAATCGGGCTTTTATAGGCGGATGATTGTCTAAATTCGCCTCCTCGAAAGGAGCACAGGCAGTCATTTCAAATTAATTTGAAATGGCGCCTAAAGCACCTTCCCGAGAAGCTTTACTTCAGCGCCGCTAAGGGCTAACTCCGCCGTGAGTTCAGTGTTGACTTCGCGCGACGCTTGAATAACTTCGCTGAGAAACGTGCCTTAACTCCGCTAAAAACACATCTCTAGCTTCGCGGAAATTCCGTATTAGCTTCGCCAGAAATTCACTCCTGACTTAGTTGAAAATTTGTCTTCAGCTTCGCTGGAAGCTTAGCTCGGCCAAGAGTTTTCATTTCCTCTTAAGGAAAAGACTTACCTAAAGCTAGTCCACTCCAAGTATTCTCGGATCAAAAAGGAGGGAAACAGAGCAGATAGCAGAAAATAAACATTTTTATTTCAAAAGGGAAGATACATTGACACTACATCAAGGTGGTCTTTCGTACAACTGAATCATTGTCATATCTGCTTCCAAGGTGATAAGCCAAACCAACTGGACACGAAAGACCTTCCTCCTGCACAAGGCCGTAATCCTTCGCTTAATGGCATATTTTGTCATCCAGAAGCTGGATCTTTTTTGATGAAAATTGGCAAAGGACTGGTTGCCACCAGAAAGTCAGATCTTCTTTGATTAAAATTGGCAAACGAAGGATCCGAGACCTTACAGGTGACGCCCGCTTTTCCGAAGTGGATCATCTCAGATAAGCGACTACCAACCTCTTCCCGAAGTGGATCATCTCGGATAAGCAACTGCCAACCTCTTCTTGGAACAAGCATCAATTGCTCCAGTATGTTCCTCCTGCTTAGGATTAAAGTTTCAACTAGAAGATCAAGAGACAAGTTCTGGTCTCTTTCATCAAGACAAAAAAACTGGCGGGCACAGTTTACTGTAATGCAAACTGGAAACAGGTTAGCATTAAATCAAAGAGAAACTGCAAAGATGAAATGCTAAGTCAAATTCTTTAGGCGAATCAGTTCACACCCGATCCAGTGGTACTTCAATTAAACAAAGGATAGCCTCACTTGCACAGTGATGATGGGCTAGCTCAACATAAGCCAAGTCTTAGCTCCGCCTAGGCAGTTATACTGAAGAAGCCTCAAAAAAGACCAAGTCCTAACCTCGCCTATATGGCTAAGTCAGACTGGTCCAAAGGGACGCAGTCTTGACCCCACCTATATGGCAAGACTAGCTCAACCTTGAAGAGACTAAGTCCCGATTCTTACCTATGTGGCGGATTTAACAAGCAGATTCAATATAGATCAAGACAAGAACTCTACATGAAAAGTCTTTTCCTGATCAAGAGAGAATGATAGCTTCGCCGAGAAGATGGAAAATAGGGTCGAAACCCTTTTCTAAAAATCAGCCAAATGCAAAGATCCAGGGAATTTAATCCCTAAGATAGCTAGTAAAGCTAAGGGAGATGAACCCCCTGAAAGTCATCGGATGACCGAGACTTACCAGCTCTTGGCCGGCTCGTGACCAGAGTGGGCGCCCACACTATTTCAGAAATCTGAGTCTCCTTTCCTGGGCAACGAAGGGATGTCATGGACACACTTTTCAGAAAGAGAAAAGTATGTTTTTCTGAAGAGGACTTCAAGTGTCCTATTTATAGGCCTCATGGCCTGATCGCACCACCGCTACTTCAAACTTGGAAGCGCGGGGCAAATTTAAAGCATTTAAATGCTTAGACTTGAGGAAAGGAATAATCTCCCTCGACAAAAGCAAGAGAGGTTATTTCAACCTCGGGAAAGGGAATAATCCCTCTCGTAACTAGCCGAAAAGTAGTTAGCATCGGGAAAGGAACGTCGTTCCAAACACCGAGTTAACGCGAAGTTATCCAGACGCGAAGCTATCCAGATGCGAAGCTATTCAGAATCACGAATCTACACGATTCCTCGGCGAACTTATTCCAATCCGGAAGCAGAATTGAAAGCGAAGCTGAACTCAACCACTATGGTGACGTTCGCATTTCACATACCATCAATCAAAGCAGTTCAAAGTATTTCGGAGTCTGAACCAGTCCATTGCAGACTTACGAAAACTTTGAAGGGGGTCGTGTTGACACTCTAAAAAAGATAGGATTCCTAACTGGCCTGAACAACGTCTAACTTGTTGACATCTACAAAAGACAAGCGACAGACAAGCTGACGACCAGTTCTTCACCCATCTCAAAGGGGACGAATCAGCAACTTGAATTCTACTGATCCAGTGAAGCAGACAGTAAGCCGAGAAAAGCTCGTGAGAAGACCTAAGCATGTCCAGAGACACTAAGTTAGCTCAAACACTTAGTCTCGCACGAGCCCACGAGACAACTCTCGCATAAGAAGCCAAAGTTGCTTAGCATCGCAGGAAGCTCCTTCACAGTCTCGCTGCGAGCTAACTTACAACTTCGCACAGGAATGCTCAGTTAACTCCGCAGAGAGTTAGCTTCGCTCGAAGCCCATGCAGCTTCACAAAAGGGTAATTGGTAGCTTCGCCACAAAGTTATCCAGCTCCGCTGAAGAGCTTTCTTCTAACTTCGCCAGATGCTCCTTCCAGCTCCGCTGTGAGCTCGACGCGGCAGCTCCGCTGCGGGTCTTCTATGGTCACCTTTGACCAATCAAATCCAGATGAGATCAAATCTAATTGAGATCAGATTTGACACTTGCTTGCCATAATCTTTTGACTCTCCTAATCAGGTAAGAAGATCAGAAGAAATCTTTCAGTTATTTAGAAAGAATCAAGGGCGCATCCCTCATTTAGCAGAGTGGATCAAGAGATCAGCACTACTTGCTATTCCTAACTTGGCAAAAGCTATCTCTAGCCTGACGGCGAGGCTACTTTTCAGATTAAAACAGATTAACTCAATCTGTTTTCAGATTTTCAAGGGACAATTATACCCCTGCTCTCTCTATAAATATCGTACTAAAGGCGTACAGAGGACGGACGGACCGAGACCCCCCGAAGAGAGGAAAAAAGACAGAGACCTACTCTCTTGCTTCCAAGCATTCAGAGAACTACTTCTCTAATCATGATGCTAATAAGATCTTCCTCCCTTTCAAAGAATCTCTAGATCCAGGCGAGAAGGAATTCCTAGAAGGCAGCTCGATAAGTAACAAGAGGGCTCTATCAACCTTCTGTTCTCCGATTCTCCGAACGAGGCGAGAAGGGAATCCCATCAGGCAGCAGTCTGATTGTCTGATTGATTGCATCATCAAAGGGATAAAGTGATCGCATGCTGATCAGATTCCTACCGGCACACTTTCCCAGAAATCTCAGAGGAGATCTACCTGTAATCTTTTTACTGCAAAGAGTTACTTGTAATTTAGCTCCTCAACCCCTTTTTTAAGTTTTCCCCTTTGCAAAATCAATGAAAAACAATAGGGTGTTAGCCGAAGTACAGAATCGGTGCATGTAGGGGACCTAACTCTACATGGTTTCACCCGAAGTGGACCTCCTCGCAGTATTGTTGGTCTGCACTTGGGTAATGTCAATCGAGAAGCGCCTGTGGGGGTGATTCCTGCTAAGCTTCAACTTTCCTGAACCAATTCGTGAAGGCGGGGGGTAACTATCCGACTTTCGAGTTTTAGACACCAGGGTGGGTGTGTTCCTCCAAGCAGGCATGGTGGAGCAGCCTCACATTTTATGTATTAGATATCTTTGGAGCTGACTTGAAGCGATTGGGACTTTATGAAGTTGTAAGGGCCACTTATTTTGGAATCAATATCAGCATCCCTACCTTCTATGCCATCATGGAGATGTACTGTCCGACATCAGGGACTTTCTTCATGCCGGCCGGTGAATTGGGGATGGTGCTCCATGAGATGTGGGAAGTATCAAACCTTCCCATGGGTTCGTCACCATATGATGAGTACGTTCCCTGTGCTGAAGAGTTAATGCAGCTTGAGAAGAATGCACCAGCGTTTTATGAGACGTATAGGGAGCTAATGTGCCACTATTACATCTATCTCGATCTCCATCCTAGCCGTGGAACTATGATCTATTTAAAATCCTAGACCTGGTATTTATTCCCGACAGTGAGTGGGCTTGTCGAGGATCTCCAGGCTCCAATGGCGGAGATGAAGTTTGCTAAAGCAATGAAAGCCGGGATCAACGTGGCAATGTCATGGAAGAGGATTGTGATAATATGAACAAGGGGACATCTTTTAAGCTTTCACTGCCAAGCCTACATGCTACTTTCTCGGCAAGCATTATTGGTTGGCTTCCTGTCAACGTGGCTAAAGAGGTGTGTGGTCCCAT
The DNA here is from genome assembly GCA_038442645.1 of Agave tequilana. NCBI lineage: Eukaryota > Viridiplantae > Streptophyta > Magnoliopsida > Asparagales > Asparagaceae > Agave > Agave tequilana. The sequence goes on along the minus strand of JAVJIF010003790.1, from coordinate 205,705 downwards.
CGATACTTCATGACATCATTATTTGGCGATTTTTTCCAGCCATTCAGTTAGCGCACCGATGCTCACTGGGCATACTGCCTATCATGGTCTGTCGTATTCAAAGCAGGCTCCGGATGCTAATGGAACAGTTTTGTAGAAAGAAGACTATCAATTGGACAGGCAAAGAACTTGTATATCCACGCGATGGGCCTTCCCCCAGAGTCGTGATTCCTCATGCATACTTAATGGCCTGGTTTGCCCTCCACTGTCCCATCTTGATTTAGCCGGGAGAAGAACCACCAGAAGGCAAATATCATGCTCATCTTTGCCGCTTTGAGAATTTGCAGTGGATAGGAACATACCTGGCAGGGGTCCGAAGGATAGTCGAGCGTCAAGACTCATACAACCTTTTCGTTGCTTTCCCCACATCCCGAACACGACATATGGTGAGGAATTTCGCAATGTCGCGGATGAACGCACAACTCTGGGAGGCGGTACTTTCCGGTGGTTGGTCAGCATCAGATCTTGCACTTGGTTTACCGATGCGGGGATAACTGCTACTTGGAGCCCTATCTGCCCTATCACTTTGCTAGACAATTCGACCAACTATATGTTGGTAACCCAACCCACAGCTTAGGTTTACTGGATGTTTAATCGATGGTGCTAGAGCTTCGAGGTACCTCATTGCTGGGTGTACTGGAGGTCGGTTCTGCTTGCCCCATCGGACTCCTACGCTGCTTACAACTCTCAGCTTCGGTCAACGGTGCAGCATGTTGAACATATGTCCCCTCACGTATAAAGTGAACTCATCTGAGATAACTTTGATTGCTGCATGGTTGAAGGGGAAGGCGGAAGAACAACAAAAAGGGAAACGTGTTCAAGTGCCTGGCATGAAAAAATTCCTTGTTGATTATGTTAGCAAGGGTTCAGTGGCTGCGAGTCCTCATGCTGAAGAAGCGGGCATCGGGGCTGGTAAGAAAACTGCCATAAGTCCTCATCCAGGTGAAGTAGGCAGTGAGCCTTCCCTAGAGGTTGCTGCCATTATTGGCGTCTGAGAGGAGGAGGAAGAAGAGGAGGATCGCGACACTCATTTCAAATAGAAGCGAAGATTGTCTTCTTCAGTCGTTTTCTCCTATCGCTTCTCCCTAGAAGAAGGTAAAGCAAACCATCAGTCCCTCGAGTCGACGTAGAGGGGTCCTTCAAATCAGAGAGTGGAACCACCAGCGGTTAATGTTCCTCCTCCCGCTTCCCAGTGCTTGTTCCTCCGGTTCTGTCTGTGGTCACTCCGGGTCCGTCCTAAGTCACTCGTATGTCTTCCCTGCAATTTATGCAGGTTACAGATAAGACAAGCTTCTTCTATTGTAGTTGTTTAACTTTGTGACTAACTCTCTATATCCTGGAATGCAGATGAAGAGGATGAGAAAACATGGGCCGCTTCCTTTCCATACCATATTAATGATGTGGGTGACTACCTAAATGTTGAGGAGCTTGGGGAAGAGATGCAAGAGCTGGGCTTTCTTTCCAGGTCAGGGTGACCACTCGGGCGGTCGAGACAAAGTGCGCGGAGGTCACTGAGACCAGTGAGACCCCCATAGAGGATGTCCTTCCTCCTATCACCTCTGTAGACAAGCCGAACACAGAGAGCACTTTAGTTGAAACACATGTTCTTGAGGTTACCCCTCTCACAGAAGTTGCTGTGACCGAGCATGTCACCACTGCTAAGCCTGTATCTATTGAGACTTCTCGGGGCGAGGTAGTGGAATTTGATCTTGCTACTTCAGCCTCTGCTGAGCTGGTGGAGGAAGCGATTCCACTAGTAATTGACTCTGTGTTACTGGGCCTTGTTCATCAAAGAGTTATCCAACAGCAGGCCGCGTCAGCGATGGTTAAAACGAAGTCCATACCAGAAGAAGGTGATGATCAGCCCGAGCCTGAGACGGCATTGTCTCTGGTCCCGCCACTCGATGACTCTCCCTGGGCCTCCCATCCCCCTCGTCGGTTCTCCCGCTGCCTCCCCTCTCCCCCTTCCCCCTACTCTCCCCCTCCTCCCCTCTCCCTGCCCGCCGCCTTCCCCTCCGCCAGATCTGCTCGGCCGGAGTCCAACCAAACAAACCTGTGTCTGATCGGTCAAACTCGGCCGAGCAAATCTGGTGGAGGGGGAGGGGCGGGTGGGGGGAGAGTGGAGGGGTCGGCGAGAGGGCAGGGAGGAGGGGGAGGAGGGGCTGGTGGACGGGTTGTAACACCCTGCCCTGACGGATACGGAAACACTATTGCAACGTATATACGTAGGTCAGAAATACCCTCACGTATATACGCTAAGCATCAGTACAGGCAAGAAACAGAGCACGAAAGTGCGTAGCATATATACATTCCAACATAAGGATTATAAAGTTATTACAGAGCATGATATATTAGCACATGCACATTATATCACGACCAGGTACAAAAGTAAGAATTACAATTTGTACAGTAAAAAGGGTGCTCACGAGCTGAGAGAAAGTTCCCTGAGCTTGCAGGAAGATTTAGGAACAGAAGAAGCTAGGACTAGTTAGCCTGCGCCCAGAGATAAGCCTGATCTTCGGTGGAGGGCTCCACTTCAATCCAAACTTCAGAACCTGAACATGCAAGTCCAGGGGAGTCAGAAACTCCACAATAGATATTTAGGTGAATGTCAAGTGTCGTGCAGAGATAAGTATATGTGTGTTGATATAACCAGACAGTAATGAGCATCAAGAGCTGTGCCGAGTGTACATGTATAGTAAGCATGCGATGGAGACATAAAATGAAAGTGATAAGCCCTCAGTAAATCTATTATTACTATTTTTAATATTTATACTTATTACTCGTTCTATCCATATGTTTAGGTATGTGTAATAGCGTCCCAGCACACATACATCCACATCTGAGTAAATTGAGGCTGTTATTGGAAACCAACGGGGTATCAACGAACAATGTTTACAGTGGGTCCCGATCATGTCCGGGACCACGGTCTAGGACGTTCCATTACTGGTGCTCGGAACCGTCTGCAAGGCGTATAGGAGGGTCTTATAGAATGTCCTTATCAAGATGGTACCAGGAAGGAGGGAGCCAACACTCCTCTCGGTCGCCTGGAGGCCCTCAGGTCAGACCGGATGTTTTAGTTGCACAACATATCTAGTACCACTGTAAATACGAACATATATTGATAGCCGTAAGTTTCCCTTGACCCATGCAAGTTGTCCCTTTTTATAATTTATTATGTAATTATCAATTTACGGAAAAGCAAGTGCATGACAAGATTAGGATTTCAGCAGTTCAAGAGTACATGAGTACTATAAATTCAAATCACTGTATATAATACAGGATAACAGGTACAGGATTCCCGTAAATGTGATAATCATAAGCCAAGATTAATATGACAAGAGGTAGGTGATAAGTGACAACATGGTACATGTAGGCATGTCAGGAAAATAATACAAAACAAGTCAACCCGACGAAGCGAAAAAATCAAAAAGAAAGCGAGAACACTCGCCTAAATCTTCAGAAAAAATCGTGAAATCTCGGAGATCGGTATTCAGGTAGTCAACGCGTTTAATATAATAAATATTATATTAAAAGAGGAGGAGAGAGAATGAACCAGAAAGAAAGAGAATGAAGATGCGGGATTGCAAAGGCGGGAGTCGCGTTATGCAGATGCCACAAATGCGGGGTTCGAGACCGTTTAAGTCATAACACGAGAAAGAACGTGGACACGGGCCTGAGCTCCGAGTCGCGTTGATACAAAAACGCGAGGGTCACGTTAGATAACAAAACGCGAAGATCGCGTTAAGAAATTGCTTGGACACGGGGTTTAGCTCCCCGTCTCTGACAATTAACAGAGAGATAGGGAGATATGAGAGTGAAAGAGAGAGAGTGACGCAGGGAAGGAGGGAGTGATAGAGACGTAGAGAAGAAAAGGCAGGGAAGAAAAGGAAAGAAAGAAGGAAGGAAATGAAGAAAGAAGGAAAGAAGGAAAAGAAAGGGAGGAAAGAAGGAAAGGGAAAACGGGGATGGCCGACCAAGGCTTGGCCGGAGATCACCGGCGACGGCCGGAGGTGGCCAGCGGCAGCCCAAGGGGCAGCCCCAAACCCAAAAACCAAGGGTGCAAGTTAAGTTGAATTTGAGATTTTTGAGTTTTGAAAAAAGTGTTTCGGAGAGCGATAGAGTAATTCGTTGAAAAGAGCACGCCGAGGAGGAGAGGAATACGCGATTTATGGTGGCCGAAGTGGTGTAGGTGGTGGTGTGATTGTGGGAAAACTGCGCACAAAAAGTATATATTTTGAAATCAAGATTTAAAAGTGTGTGATTTGACTTCCTCGATACTTCCGTTATAGCATAGAGGCTAAAACGAGTCGAATCCACAAAGATGGGAGGCGATAAAAGCTTACACGGTATGTTCACGTGTATGTTAAAAGTTCTTCAATGTTTTAAAGAATGAAAACAAAACAAAACAAAGAATGAAAAGAGAAGTATGGTGAAACACGAAGAAGTGAGAAACATAGAAAAGAAGATATTTGTGATTTTTGATATTCATAAAACAAAGTGAAAAAGAAAGAAAACTCACGGCTACTAACTACTAATGACTCCACCAACATGCTAACCTCTTTGTGATAGTTACCTCACTTGTATCCTTGGCAATCAGTAGTCCTTGGTTCAAGAGCGTTCAAAGCATGACACCCATATATAACTCATCACATCCCAACTCAACAAAATAAGTGTAAGGTACACTTAAACCATCAAAACTAAAAGTAAACATGGAGTAAAGTAATGTTAGCTTGTTAGAGAGTTAGGAAGTTAGAGTGTTAGATCCATCATCATGAGCCATCAATGGCTCTTGCAAGAGTAAGGCCAAGTAGAGGCTATTAGATTCATGTGGATTATCAAATAAGAAGTTAGCAAGTTAGTGGTTAGTAGTTAGTTGTCATAAGAAAAAATTAGCTAAACATGTAAAAGGAGTTAGAGAGAAGAAAATAAAGAGAGGTAAAGAGAGAACATTTTATAGATTGTCACCTTCTATTATAAGAACTCTTGTTTTCCAACCATATACCACTCTCTCTCTTATTACAAGATCTACAATAAATGAAAAATACAAAGAAAGAAGAAGAACTAACCTAAACTAAACTACCCTAAACTATAACATGAAAAGAAACTACCCTAACTCTCTATATATCTCCCTGAAGAAGAACCCCAAGGGGTATTTATAAGCACCAAGGGAAAGGGGCCAGGGAGACAACCCCTGGCCAAAGCACGGGCGCGGCCGCGCCCGTGCGGCTGCAAAAACGCAGCCTAGGCCGCGTTTTCGTGGCTTTTCTAGAGCTGCGCGCGCCGCGCCTGCTGTCGCGCGTTGTCGCGTCTGTCCCCTATCAGCTAGATGCCATTTGGGCCCCTGGTTTTGACGAATCAGCTCTCCAAAGTCAATGGCTATATTATAGGCCTTTAATCACCTATTAATGGTGATTTAGGGTCTTCTTCTTCATTGCACACCATGGACCTAGAAACATGCAAGAGAGGTGTTATTAGCAGAATTTAATATTAAATAAATGTGAAGATGTAGTATGAAATATGCAGTTTTAGAGACTAATCACACCCCCACACTTATCTTTTACTCGTCCCGAGCAAATAAAAAATAAAGGAATTATTACACCACTTTCGCAGGTGATGCGATTGCGCTGAGCATGTGCAACGAGTCGTTAAACCTCTAGGTTTCCCCTAGAGGAGGAGTTTTGTCTCTTGAAGGTTTTCAGCGGATTACACCCACAAAATCTATAAAGAAAGAAATTAAATGTTAGTATTTTGAAAACGCATTTTGAAATAGAGAAAAGTGTTAAAGTATTTTTGCGAAAATATAAGTGATCCAAGGTCATAGGTTAACCAGAAATTATTCTTCCTTAAACTAAGTCAAAATGTAAAATCTTGTTATAAATTAAATGTAGGAATTTAAAATTGAATTGATTCTTTGATCTTTCATAAAACTCTTAGAAAAATATGCACTTTGTGAACAGTGAAGATTTTTGGGATATCGACTCTAACTTTATGCCATTGATTTGTGTATATTTATATTTTCTTTTTCTTTTTTTCTCTTTTTTTCTTCCCTTAATTTTATTAGGCTTTCTTATTTATCCGGGCCTTGAGCCTTTAGTCGCTGACTCCCAAACCAGATGATCTTAGGGCACCAGATGAGAAAACATCTCTCGAGCTTAAGGACTCGAGTAAATAAGGCCACAAAACTAAAGAAGATTATTTTGATTTTGTCCATCTTTCTAGGCATGAATAATCATGCTTCCTAAGGCATAATTACCCAGCTTCAATAAGTGATTTTTATTGTCATCATTTTTATATATATATTTTTATGGCATTATTAGTTTTTTTTTCAATCCCAAAAAATTGTGTAAGTGTGAAGTGCATAAATCTAAGGCAAAAATTTTAAGAACAAATTATCTTTCCAATCTTACTTTCTTATCCTAAAATTTAAACAAGATCTATTATTTTGACTCAGTTTAAATTTTCATAATTTTAGGTCTTTCTAATCCTTAAGATAATCTTAATTTTCTTAAAAATAGATCAAAACTATTTCTGTTATTTCAAAAAGTTTTGTAAAAAGAAAAGAAAAGATTTTTTTTTTTTTTTTTTCCTTATAAATTTTTTTTAAATCTCCTAAAAGAAGTGTAAAAGAAAGAAAATGTAAAACTACCTATGTTAGTAAACCCTCCTCCACTTTTATCTCATGCATTGTCCTCCATGCATCGTGAATGTGTATAGACATGAAACAATGGAGACGGAAGAAAAATTACCTCATGGTGGTGGTTTCGGTGGTGGTCTGACTGGCTCAAGCGTTGCTACCCAATTAAGATATCGTGGTGGCTCTCGAAACCCACCTTTATTGACCTCTTTTTTATTAATATATTTACACTCCCCAATTTTAATAGGATCATGTAAGATCCTATCATGAAAATTATTCCCTTTACATGACCAATCTTGGAAGATCATCACTGAGTCATTCTGGTCAATACATTGATCCAACAATAGAATGTGGTCTTGTAAAATGGATGATTTGGGTTTTGAAAATAAGAGTTCGGGAGCCAATACTAACTCGAAAAAATCAACTTTGGGTTCGAGAGTCGGTTTAGGTTCAAGAGTTGAGTCCAAATCAAAGAATTTAATTTCACATTTTGTTCCCATCAATAAATGTGACTATCAAAAAGAAGTGGTTCAATTTCTAAATCTATAGGTATAGGAATCAATGTTGGCTCGGGCAATGGGTCAAACTTGGGTTTGGATGCCGGAGTCAACAAAGATTCAAAGATTAAAATTGAATCACAAAGTTGTAGGTCGGATTCACATTCATATTCAAGTTCAATTTCATTGAAATGGAAACTTGTCAATTTGTCAATGGGTTGATATTGGTCAAGTTCAAGATTTTGTGGTGAAATTGAATCTTGGTCGAAGTCTTCAAGATTTCATGATTTTTGATTTTCATCAATATGATTAGAAGTGTTAGGAATAGTCAAAGATTGGGTAGGGAGAGTTTTCTTATTCTTACACATGTTTCCAATCGACTAAGTCTTACTTCTATCATATTGAAGGGATCGCTTTGAAATTTAATCATGGATTCCGTACTCTTTTCTAAGTCGGTATGTTCTTGTGGGACATGAAAATAGAGTAAGGATCTTGGATTTGAAAACTTTGATGGGATTTTGAGTCCTCTAGATGTTGAATTCGTCGCTCGAGTTCTTCTAAGGCTTCCATTCTCTTTTCCCAGTCAATTGGTTCTTCTAATGATTGTTCGGGGAAGGAGTATATGAAGCAGGATGTTGGTAAGGTGGTTGACCATAATACTCGGGGGAGTTGTATCCCCACTGACTCGGTGAAGAGTGGATGATTATTCCAGTTTTGTTCATAGTATTGGGACTAGGGCACATATTGAATCGGATAATCCCAATTCGGCATATAAGGTTGTGCATGTTGTACATAGCCGGGTCGGAGTTATCCGAGTCAAATGAGGTCGGGGTGAAATATGGATTCATATTAGGATTGAAAAAATTGTTGTTGTTAAAATCTATTTCATAATATAAAAAAAAGAAAATAAATAAACAAACAAACAAATAAAGAAAAAGAAAAAGAAACAAGCCTATGTTAGGGTTGACTTAGACCTAGACGACTCCTAACTGGTTAGACTGTCCATGGGGGGTACATTATCAGAATCTGACCACGAGTTAATCGGTCAGGTAGGGGCAAGATCAGTGGGAGGTATCCGTGCCGGATCAACGGGCCTAATTATGCCAAACCACTGTTCTTCGAGGTTCGCCTATTAATCTCCAACCTTAGACACCGATTTGACAAGTGTCAACTTCTAACAACTTCCCCCTTAGGTCAATCTCTTAAATGAGTCCGGGATGTCCCTAGGGACCAACGTCTAGCAATTTTTATTAGGCTTGGGTTGTGTGAGTGGGGAGGTGATTTTTAGGCCAAGGGAGAGTAATAACTTCCCCACTTTATGTTATCTTGGGTTTTGCCCTTATGTGCAAGTGTGCAATATAGATAAGAATGAACATAAAAAAGCGAGTAAATCACTAAAGTGTTTGTCCTAGCTATATGCAATGCAATATGTACACCTCCGTCAAGATCACAGCAACACAAGAACAAAATACGGCATATTGGAATTGAAATCGACACGTGCCTAGATGCAAATGTCTAAATCATTTTAAAGCATCCAATTTTCGTATTTTAGTTCTTAAATTATTATAGTGTACAGGTGATATAAAAAAAAGTAGCAGCAGAATATAATAATATACAAGAATTTACCCAATCACACAAAAGCGAGTGTGGACTTCTGCAATGCTAAAACTTTAACCTGCATACCAAAAAACAAAAAAGAAAAGTTAACAAAAACGTGAAATCAAACCGTTTCCATCCCCGGTAACGGCGCCAAAATTTGATCGTCGGAAAACTGCGCACAAAAAGTGTATGTTTTGAAATCAAGATTTAAAGTGTGTGCTTTGACTTCCTCGATACTTCCGTTATAGCATAAGGGCTAAAATGAGTCGAATCCACAAGGACGAGAGGCGATAGAAGCTTACACGATATGTTCACGTGTATGTTAAAAGTTCTTCAATGTTTTAAAGAATGAAAAGAAAAGAAAACAAAGAATGAAAGAGAAGTACGGTGAAACACGAAGAAGTGGAAAACATAGAAAAGAAGATATTTGTGATTTTTGATATTTCTAAAATAAAGTGAAAAAGAAAGAGAACTCACGGCTACTAACTACTAATGACTCCACCAACATGCTAACCTCTTAGTGATCGTTGCCTCATATGTATTCTTGGCAATCACTAGTCCTTAGTTAAAGAGCGTTTCATAGCATGACCTATATATAACTCATCACATCTCAACTCAATAAAATAAATGCAAACTACACTTAAACCATCAAAACTAAAAGTAAGTATAGAGTAAAGTAATGTTAGCTTGTTAGAGAGTTAGGAAGTTAGAGCGTTAGATCCATCATCATGAGCCATCAATGGCTCTTGCAAGAGCAAGGCCAAGTAGAGGCTATTAGATTCATGTGGATTATCAAATAAGAAGTTAGCAAGTTAGTGGTTAGTAGTTAGTTGCCATGAGAGAAAATTAGCTAAACATGTAAAAGAGTTAGAGAGAGAAAAAAAAGAGGTAAAGAGAGAATCTTTCATAAATTTTTACCTTCTATTATAAGAACTCTTGCTTTCCAACCATATACCACTCTCTCTCCTATTACAAGATCTATAAGAAATGAAAAATACAAAAAAAGAAGAAGAACTAACCTAAACTAAACTATCCTAAACTACAACATGAAAGAAACTACCCTAACTCTCTGTATATCTCCCTGAAGAAGAACCCCAGGGTTATTTATAGGCACCAGGGAGAGAGGGCCAGAGAGACAACCCCTGGCTAAAAGCACGGGTGCGACCGAGCTCGTAAGAGCCGCGCGCGCCGTGCCTGCTGCGTGCTGTCGCGTCTGTCCCCTGTCAGCTGGATGTCTCAGTTTCTGGTTTTGAGCCCTTGGTTTTGACGAATCAGCTCTCCAAAGTCAATGGCTATATTATAGGCCTTTAATTACCCATTAATTGGTGATTTAAGGTCTTCTTCTTCATTGCACACTATGGACCTAGAAACATGTAAGAGAGGTGTTATTAGCAGAATTTAATATTAAACAAATATGAAAATGTGATATAAAATATGCAGTTTTAGAGAGTAATCATGGTAGAAATGGGGGAGAAAGTAATGGTGATAATGGGTTGCTTGAACTTGGTAAAATGGAGAAGGAGAAGGGGGATGATGGAGAGTGAGAGAGGGAGGAGTTGGTGGCCAAGGGTGGTGGCCAAGGAGGGCACGGCGCTGTGGCTTGCTGCCGTTGTTTGCTGGAAATGAAGGAGAGAAAAGAAAATGAAAAAGAGAGAGAAGGAAAAAGGGGGTGTATATACATAAGGAGTAGTTAAAGTTATTACAAGTTTGCCATCACAAAACAAATGAGACTTGCGTCTCATTCAAAATCCAGACCCGCGTCTGCCAATTGCCCAGACGCGAGGATGAAAGAGAAAATAGAAAACGAGAAAAGTAAAATATCAGGATAAAATTTCGGTATCTGGGAAAATACCGAAAACTCTAAAAAAGCCCGAAAAATGAAGCAACTCGAAAATTTTCTCAAAAATAATAAATATTATTTTAAATTATTTGGTGAAATCAGTTTTCAGAAATTCAATCCTGTTTTCAAATAAAAATCATGAAATTCACCGTTGATACTAGTCTACACTGGGTCGGCCGGATTTTTGATAAATTTTGAAAAATCTCAGAAAAAATATTTAGATAGAAAATATGATTTTAAGAAATAATGTGAAAGCTTTTTTTAGAATTTCAATTCCATTTGTAAATTAAAAATCCGATAATAGGTCAGCGGCACTGGTCGAATCTGGTGTTGAAGATTCACACTTTAATTCAGAAAAATTCCCAAAAATCATAAAAAATTTAAAATATTAGAAAATGTTATTTAAAACTGAAATCGGTCAAATCTGATTACTAAATAGGTCAAATCATGCCGTACTGCTATATGAGTAAAACAATTTTAAATAAATAATAGAAAATAAGGAAATACACTAAAAAAATTAGGACACATTTCTGAGTACGTATTCTAAAGATGAGGTGTTATAATCCACTCACCTTATCAAAAATTTCATCCTCAAAATTTTGATAATGGGGACGTGAAGGTAGAAAAGAATAGGGATAAGGAATTTTACCAACTAAGATATAAAGAGTTAGGGGTAACGCTCACGAATAATATCCTCTCGTTCCCATGTAGCTTCTCCTAGGGCATGCCTATTCCAAGAAACCAGTACTAATAGTATTGCTTGATTCTTCAGGGTTTTGACACTTCTGTCCAGAATGGCCATAGGTTGTTCTTTGTAGGATAAATTTGGTTGTAGTTCTAATTCTGAATGATTTAGAACGTGACTCTCATCCTTGACATACTTCCTCAGCTGTAATATATGGAATACATTATGTACTCCTTCTAATGATGATGGTAATGCCAATTGGAAAGTCACATCTTCCACACGGATCCAATATTTCGAATGGACTAATGTATCTCGGACTAAGTTTTCCGCGAGTAACGAAACGGATTACCCCTTTGGTTGGTGATATCCTTAAAAATACATGATCATCTGTTCTAAATTCCAACGGTCTTCTATTAGTGTCAGCCCAACTCTTTTGTCGGCTCTGTAATGTCCGGAGGTGATCTCTGATAATTCTGACTTTATCTATTGTCTGAACTAGAATATCTGGTCCCATAAGTCTTCTTTCGCTGACTTCATCCCAACATATTGGTGACCTGCATTTTCTGCCATATAATGCTCCAAATAGAACCATCTTGATACTGGCCTGATAGCTGTTATTATAAGAGAATTCTACCAAATGAAGATAGTTTTCCCATTACCATTTAAATTCTATCATGCAGGCTCGTAACATGTCTTCAAGAATTTGGATAGTTCATTCAGATTGCCCGTCTGTCTGGGGATGATATGAGGTACTGAACTTCAGACGAGTTCCTAAATTTTCTTAGAGACTTTCCCAGAAATGCGATCGGAATCTTATGTCTCTATCTGACACGATGCTAACTGGAACTCATGCAGACGAACTATTTCTTTATATATTTATCTGCAAGGAAGGGTAGGAAGTGAGCTGCTTTTGTGAGGCGATCAATAATTATCCATACTGCATTGTTACCCTTAGGACTGCCTGGTAGAGCTGTAACAAAATCCATGGAGATATGTTCCCACTTCCATTCGGGTATCGGTAATAGTTGTAGAAGTCCAGTTGTTCTCTGATGTTATACCTTTATTTGCTGACAAACCAAGCACTTTGCCACATACTGGGCTATCTCTCTCCATGGCATTCCACCAAAACTTCTTCTTTAAGTCTTGATACAATTTAGTTCCCCCTGGGTGTATGGAATAAACCAAACTGTGTGCCTCTGCCAAAACTTTCTGCCGAACTTCTCCTTGTGGTACACAGATTCTGTTACTAAAATAAAATTCACCATCCGAATGAATAGGATATCCATCCTTAATCCAACTTCTACTTGAGCTCTGAATTTCTGTAATCTGGGTTCTTCCTTTTGAGCTTCCTTAATTTCATTTATCAGGGTTGGTTGAATCTGGAAGGTCATTAATTGACCTGACTTATCAGTTCCTTGTACTAGCATTAAGTCCAATTTTATGATTTCCCGAAGCAATTCCTTCTATTGAGTAAGTTGTAATAGTACTTTGTCCTCTGGTCTTCTGCTTAATGCATCTGGAACTGTATTATCCTTACCAGGGGGTACTGTAAGTCTATATCATAGTCGACCATCAATTCAAGCCACCGTCTTTGCCTCATGTTTAATTCTTTCTGTGTGAAGATATACTTAAGACTCTTGTGATCAGTATAGATTAATACTTTGTCCCCCATAAGATAGTGTCTCCAGATCTTTAACATGAATATTACCGCCGCCAGTTCTAAGTCATGGGTTGGGTAATTCCTCTCATGTGGTTTCCATTGTCTAGATGCATAAGCTATGACATGACCATGCTGCATTAATACACATCCTAAGCCTTTTCTGGATGCATCACTATATATAACCATCCCTCTTGTTCCTGAGGGAGCCTTCAAGATTGGAGCTGAAATCATTCTTTCCTTTAATTGTTCGAATGTTGTAGTACATTCCTCTGTCCATAGATACCTTTCTCCTTTTCTGGTGAGCTTTGTTAACGGGGCTGCGATTTTGGAGAAGTCTTGGACAAATCTCCTGTAATATCCGAATAATCCAATAAAGTTTTTAATTTCTGCTACTGTCCTTGGGATTGGCCAATCTTTTACTATCTGGATCTTGCTAGGGTCAACTAAATTCCTTTCTTTGAAACTATATGACCCAAGAAAGCTATACGGTCTAACCAGAAATCATACTTGCTCTGCTTAGCATAAAGTTGTTCCTGCCGGTGAGTCCGTAGTACTATCCTCAAGTGTTCTGCATGCTCTTTGTCGTTCTTAGAATATATCAAGATATCATCAATGAACACCACGACAAACTGGTCCAAATATGGCGAGAAAACTTGGTTCATCAAATCCATAAAGACTGCTGGGGCATTGGTCACTCCGAAGGGCATGACCAGAAATTCGTAATAACCATAACGAGTTCTGAATGTTGACTTTGGAATATCTTCTTTCTTCACTTTTAGTTGATGATAACCCGACTCTAAATACGATTTTGAAAATACTCGGGCCCCATGAAGTTGATCAAAAAGATCATCAATTCTCAGTAAGGGATACTTATTTTTGATGATAACTTTGTTTAATTCTCTGTAGTCTATACACAACCGTTTACCACCATCTTTCTTGTTGGCCAATAGTACTGGAGCTCCCCATGGTGAACTACTTTGTCTAATCAATCCCTTATTAGAATATTCTTGTAGTTGCCTTTTTAGAACTTCTAACTCAGTAGGCGCCATTCTGTATGGAGCTTTAGATATTGGGACTGTGCCCAGAATAATATCAATGGAGAACTCAATTACTCTGTCGGGTGGAAGCCCTGATATCTCTTTAAATACTTCTAGAAACTCATTCCAAATCGGTACTCCCTTTTTCTGGATCTCAGCAGTAGTCATCTGTGTTTTTTCCTTGGCAGGCTTATGTTCTCCTTCAAATTGGAACTCAGGCTGAGTGGTACTTTAAAAATAACTTTCTTGTTTCGACAATCAATAACTGCATGATATTTGCTGAGCCAAGTCATGCCTAAGATTACATCGTACCCTTTAGTATCTAGTACGAGCATATTGACTGATAATGTCCTGTTACACAGTTTCACCGGACAATTTGTACAAATTCTATTGGAGATGACTACCCCATTTCCGGTACTAATCTCCCACTGGTGGTCTAAATATTCAACGTATAGAGTGCAAAGCAGTGAAACTATCTGATATGTAATAATGAGAAGCGCCAGAATCAAAGAGGGCTAAAACAGGTTTAGAGTGCACCATGATCTTACCTATCACCACCTCTCCAGAAGTTTGGGCCTCTTCTGCTATCAAGTTGTAGGCTCATCCCCTTCCACGACCTGCTGTTGTTCTGCCTCTCTTTGGAGCTGGCGTAAAATTTGTTGTTGTGGAGGGAGAGGGATCCTCTTAACCACTAGCCCTGAGTTCCTCTGTCCAATGGCTACTGGAGGTGCCGGTAGGGTTCGGTTCATCATTCCAGTTCTCTTGTGGGGACAGCCTTCTATTGTGTGATCACTAGATCCACACGCCAGGCATAATCCATTTGCCCTACGGCACTCCTGCTGCGTGTGGCCTGTCTTCTGGCAATAATCACATATAGGAAGTGATTGAGTTATCTGAATAGGGCTGATCGAAATGGTTTTTTAAACATTGGGGCTTTTGCAGCTCTGACTGAAACTCCTCTGCCTAATTGCTGAAATGACCTCTTCATGGCCTGGTTCCTTATATGATCAAGATTCTTTTTCTCCAGTCCTCGCTCCACCTCTCGAGCTACAGTGAGGACCTGGGAATATGTTTTCTTCTATTGGGAATCAAAAGGACTTGAATATCCATTTATAAACCCTACTGAAATCTGCTTGCCCGTTTCTCTTCATCGGTTATCATATACGGAGCAAAACGACTCAGCCTTAAGAACTCAGCAGCATATTCATCACAGATCGAGTCCACTGTTGAAGTCGGATGAACTGCTCTTCCATCTCCTTCTGAGCTGTGGTAGGGAAGAATCTATCATAAAAGCTCTTAGAGAACTGGTCCCAAGTGATGAGTTTATCCAGTCTCGCTTCTTCAGCTAGCCACCAGGTTCTAGCCACATCCTTTAGTTGGATCTTGGCGACCTCCACCTGATCTTCCTCTGGAACTCGTGTTGCTTTCAAGATATCTGTGGTGTCGATTAGCCATTGCTCGGCATCAGTGGTCTCTCTCCCCCTATAAATATTGCTGGCTGCAACCGCCTGAAGTCTGACACGTTGCCCGGCCTCCGTTCCTGAGGAGCTGTTATCAATCCTTACCGAAGAAGTTCTATCTACCTTTGTTGATTCTCCACCATATTTTGGATAACTCTTAGAATATCTGCATTTCTCCAGCCGGTCCGTCCTGTGATTTCCCGGAGTTGTTACGTCCCATCCTTCTATCCATATCTATGTTGGTAAAAGATGTCTGGAAGGATGGACTCTAGGAATAAAGGGAAGGAGTATCAGGAAGGAATGAATAACTTTATATATTGCAGTTGGAATGTATACCTGAACTCATGTATTCCAATTGCAAATTGAGATACCATTAATTTGTTGTTTGGTTATACTGTAGGTGTGAGAGTCTAGGCTCTGATACCAATCTGTAACGCACCGCCCTGACGGATATGGAGACGCTACTGCGACGTATATACGTAGGTCAGAAATACCCTCATATATATATGCTAAGCATCAGTACATGCAAGAAACAGAGTACGAAAGTGCGTAGCATATATACATTCCAACATAAAGATTACAAAGTTATCACAAAGCGTGATATATTAGTACATGTGCATTATATCACGGCCAGGTACAAAAATAAGAATTACAATTTGTACAGTAAAAGGGTGCTCACGAGCTGAGAGAAAGTTCCCCGAGCTTACAGGAAGATTCACGAACGAAGGAGCTAGGACTAGTCAGCCTGCGCCCAGAGATAAGCCTGATCTTCGGTGGAGGGCTCCACTTCAATCCAAACTTCAGAACCTGAATGTGCAAGTCCAAGGGAGTCAAAAACTGCACAATAGATATTCAGATGAATGCCAAGTGTGGTGCAGTGATAAATATATGTGTGTTGATATAACCAAATAGTAATGAGCATCAAGAGCTGTGCTGAGTGTACATGTATAGTAAGCATGCGATGGAGACATAAATGAAAGTGATAAGCCCTGAGTAAATCTATTATTACTATTTTTAATATTTATACTTATTACTCGTTCTACCCATATGTCTAGGTATGTGTAATAGCGTCCCAGCACACATACATCCACATCTGAGTAAATTGAGGCTGTTATTGCAAACCAAAGGGGGTATCAACGAACAATGTTTACAGTGGGTCCCGTGCATGCCCTGGACCACGGTCCAGAACGTTCCGTTACTGGTGCTCAGAACCAACCGCAAGGCGTACAGGAGGGTCTTATAGAATGGCCTTATGAAGATGGTACCAGGAAGGAGGGAGCCAGCACTCCCCTCGGTAACCTGGAGGCCCTCAGGTCAGACCGAAAGTTTTAGTCGCACAACATACCTAGTACCACTGTAAACACGAACATATATTGATAGCCGTAAGTTTTCCCCGACCCGATGCAAGTTGTCCCTTTTTATAGTTTATTATGTAGTTATCAATTTACGGGAAAGCATGTGCATGATAAGATCAGGATTTCAGGAGTTCAAGAGTACATGAGTGCTATAAATCAAGTCACCGTATATAATACAGGATAACAGGTACAAGATTCTCTTAAATGTGACAATTATAAGCCAAGTATTAATATGACAAGAGGCAGGGGACAAGTGACAACATAGTACATGTAAGCATGTCAGGAAAATAATATAATACAAGTCAACCCGACGAAGCGAAAAAATCCAAAAGAAAGCGAGAACACTCGCCTAAATCTTCAGAAAACACCGTGAAATCCCGGAGATCGGTATTCAGGTAACCAACACGTCAACGCGTTCAATATAATAAATATTATATTAAAAGAGGAGGAGAGAGAGAATGAACCAGAAGAAAGAGAATGAAGATGCGGGGTTGCAAATGCGGGAGTCGCGTTATGCAGATACCACAAACGCAGGGTTCGAGACCAGCGTTTAAGTCATAACACGAGAAAGAACGCGGACACGGGCGTGAGCTCCGAGTCGTGTTGATACAAAAACGCGAGGGTCGCGTTAGATAACAAAATGCGAAGACCGCGTTAAGAAATTGCTTGGACGCGGGATTTAGCTCCGCGTCTCTGGCAATTAATAGAGAGAAAGAGAGAGACAGGGAGATAAGAGAGAGAAAGAGAGTGACACAGGGAAGGAGGGAGTGATAGTGACGCAGGGAAGGAAAGGCAGGGAAGGAAAGGAAAGAAAGAAAGAAGGAAATGAAGAAAGAAGGAAAGAAGGAAAAGAAAGAGAGGAAAGAAGGAAAAGGGAAAAGAGGATGGCCGGCCAAGGCTTGGCCGGAGATCACCGGTGACGGCCGGAGTAGCCGGCGGCAGCCTAATGGGGCAGCCCCAAACCTAAAAGCCAAGAGTGCAAGTCTAGTTGAATTTGAGATTTTAGAGTTTTAGAAAAAGTGTTTTGGAGAGCGACGGAATAGTTAGTTAGAAAGAACACGCCGAGGAGGAGAGGAATACGTGATTTATGGAGGCCGAAATGGTATAGGTGATGGTGGAAATGGGGGAGAAAATAATGGTGATAATGGGTTGCTTGAACTTGGTAAAATGGAGAAGGAGATAGGGGGATGATGGAGAGTGAGAGAGGGAGGAGTTGGTGGCCAAGGGTGGTGGCCAAGGAGGGCACGGCGCTGTGGCTTGCTGCCATTGTTTGCTGGAAATGAAGGAGAAAGAAAGAAAATGAAAGAAAGAGAAGGAAAAAGGGGTGTATATACATAAGGAGTAGTTAAAGTTATTACAAGTTTGCCATCACAAAACAAATGAGACTTGCGTCTCATTCAAAATCCAGACCCGTGCCTGCCAATTGCCTAGACACGGGGATGAAACTTGCGTCCCAAAGGAAAACGCGAGAATCGCGTTTGACAGAAGAGACAAAAAGGCATGGTGACTTGATCAGGGTTGATTTTGAAGGACATTAACATTAAATGCAGAATGGAGAGAATCTCTGCATTAAAAATTGAATTCATGTTTGGAGAGCCTTACGTCTGGTGAGGAGAGAGAGAAAATAAAAAATGAGAAAAGTAAAATATCAGGATAAAATTTCGGTATCTGGGAAAACACAGAAAACTCCGGAAAAGCCCGAAAAATGAAGTAACTCGAAAAGTTTCTCAAAAATTCTCAAAATAATAAATATTATTTGAAGATGTTTGGTGAAATCAGTTTTTAGAAATTCACTCCCATTTTTAAAAAAAAATCCTAAAATTCACCATTGATACTAGTCTACACCGAGTCCGCCGGATTTTTGATAAATTCTAAAAATCTCAGAAAATACATTTAGATAGAAAATATAATTTTATGAAATAATATGAAAGTTATTTCTATAATTTTAACCCTATTTATAAATTAAAAATCTGAGAATCGATCAGCGGCATTGGTCGACACCGGTGTTAAAGATTTACACTTTAATTCAGAAAAATTTTAAAAAATCATAAAAAAATAAAATATTAGAAATAATATTTAAAACTAAAATCGGTCAAATCTGATTATAATAGAGGTCAAGTCATGCCGTACTACTATTTTAAATAAATAATAGAAAATAAGGAAATACGCTAAAAAAATCAGGACACATATCTGAGTACGTATTCTGAAGATGAGGTGTTACAGGGGTAAAGGCCAGGGACACGGAGGGCGAGGAGGAGCGAGAGCAGGGGTCGTCAGAGAAGAAGGAGAAAGGAGATTGAGGAAAGGAGGAGGAAGAAGAAATGATTATTTTGGACTTTTCACCATGGGTGAAATGGACAAAAAATAATGGCACACTTGTCAATTTTTTGGGGGCCTTTCTCACTTTTGCATGTGGCAATATATGTTCCCCAAATCTTGTTTACATATCAAAACTCATATCAAACTCAAAATCACAAATTCAACTCATATCAAAATTACAAATTTCAACTCAAATCAAACTCATATCTTATCTCATATCAAAATTACAAATTTCAATAATATCACAATAATACAAGTCATGTAATATCTCATGACAAACAAGCTAATGCCAGTGAAAGTTTACCCTGCCCTCGGCCTTGTCCTCGCCCATGCCCACGTGCAGGGGTAGGGATGCGAACGGGCCTGGGCCGGTGATTGGTAGTGAAAAGTGCATTTTTATCATGACATTTACCATCACATTTTCATATTTATTCATATAATTCTGCACATTTACTAATATTTTATGATTTATTGTGTGCAGGCCTTGAGTTCTTATTTTAATAATAAATAAAGCCTAAAAGAAGCCCAAAAGCCCATATTCAAGCCCAAGTGCAAAAGTGCAAATATCAATTGCCAAAATTGCAAATACACAAGGGCCAAAGTTGCAAATACAAAGAGAGGGAAGGATAGACTTCTATTCAACCCTAAACACTTGCGGGATGAGGATAAAAGCCAAAGAAGGAGAATTTAAGATCACAAATTCGTGGATAAAAGATTTGGGATCTAGGTAACTTGCTTCCCAAGTTATATCCAAATCCAAAGATTAAGAGCCAGGATCAAGCTTCCAGAAAGAAACGACCAGATGGACGGACCAGGGGAGGCCACGCGCCAAAGCGCGTGGCCAGCCGCCACTACCAGGCCGCGAAAACGCAGCCCAAGCCGCGTTTTCGCGGCAATCCAGTGTTATCTGGGGACCCGTTTTCGTGGGAAAGTTGTGTTGGGACTCTACTTCCTTCTGCACCTATAAATACCCCTGCAGTGCAACCGAGAAGGGCGTCCAGAATCCAACAGAGAAATTTAGGGTTTTCTTAGGCTAACTTGTAGTTTAGGTTAGATTAGATTTTCGTTTTTCTTTTGTAATTTCTGTAACTGAGAGGAGAGGATGTTTTCATGGAGGAAGGAGATCTACTTGTACTGAGGGTGACAATCGGTGTAAGTTTTGCTCTTCTTCCATTGTTAAATAAATCGATTCGAGGTTCGTTTTTATTCATTTATTGTTTTCTTCTTTTGTTCTTGTTTTCTTCTATTTGTTTTTCTCTAATGTTGTGTGGACCATGAGATCTGATTGCTTCGAGACTGCCTAGCCGAAGAAGAGCCCTTGATGGCTTATGGAGATGAACAAGCTTTCTCTTACCATTATTTTCTTTTCGTAGTGTAGATCGTGAAGGTGGACGATCCTATACGCCATACTTGTACGCCTTCCAAGAAAAGGTAAGTCGTCGCAACGGTTCAACGGTAAGCAGACTGAAGAGGTAGGTATGTATAGCTTTTAGTTTTCTTTCTTTTATTTCTTTAGTTTAGATCACACCACCATATTCCCAATTTCTTTTCTTCACTTTCATTGTAAATATCACTTCTTTTTCTCCATCTTCTTTCTTTCTAACTTAACTTTAAATTAATAAAAACATTAGAGATAACTTATTGACAAGCTTCTATCGCTAGTCCCTCCCTGAGGATCACGACCCGCATAGCCTTTGCTACAGCGGATAATATTGAGAACCTCGCACTATTATTTCTTAAATCTAAACTTCATTATTTTATGTGCAGGAAAATCTCAATCAAAATTTTGGCGCCGTTGCCGGGGAGGGACGGTAAGTTTTTCTCTAAAAATAAAATTTTTTTAACTAATTCTTTTATTCTTTCTGTTTGCAGGTTTGGAGAACAGGGAAACTGACAGCAGAAGTGGACGTATAGCAACTCTGTGCCTCTGCCCTCGAAGGCAGAGCACAAGAGCCTACTTCAGAGCCGCGGAAACGCGGCAATTGTCGCGAAACCGCGGCCTGAGTAGTTCCCTACTGATCCATCTTTTGCAGATTGCTGCAAATTGCAATATCTGTCTACTACTCTGTTAAATTTTGTTCTGTGATAACCCTGCTTACTGCTAATTAATCAACAGTAAAATACTTGTTGTTAAAGATAAAAGTTGATTAGACGTTTGCATATTAGGCACGTGTCTTTTCATTCCTTTATTTTTACTGTTGAAGAGTGCTGGAGCAAGGTACGTTCGCATTGCATGTAGAATAGGACTCATCTCTTGGTTGATTCTTTGAGTGAATCTTATTTACATATTTTGTACACTTGCACAAATTTATTCTAAGGGCATAACCTATTAACAAGATAAGGTGGGGATTTCATCACCCTTCCTTAGCACAAAAATCATATCCCAAGCACTCACTAACCCAAGCCTAACTTAAAATTAGTAGACGTTGGCCCTAGGGACATCTCGGACTCAATTAGGAGATTATCCTAAGGGGGAACAGTGCTGGAAGTTGACTCCTGCCAAATCAGTGTCTAGGAAGGGGATTGAGGGCCGAAAGCCCGAAGATTGGTGGTTATTTAATTAAGGAACGTCTTTGACGGAAAACCTCCCACCACTCTTGCCCTGACCTGGCTGATTAACTTGTGGTCAAAGTCTGCACCCTACTTCCCGTGGACAGTCTAACCAGTTAGGAGTCGTCTAGGTCATGGTCTACCCTAACTTAGGTTAGAATTTTTTTTCTTTTTTATTTGTTTATTTGTTTGTTTTCTTTTTCTTTGTTGTGTTTGTGTGATATGGCATATAATAATAATTTTTCCAATTTTAATCCATATTACACACAAACTTCTTTTTCGGATATTACCAACCCGGCATATCATAATTTTGACCAACCTAGTGTGCCAGAATGGTCTTATCCGAATGCATATAACCCATGCCCCCCATCTTATGACCATAATTTCCATAACAATTTCAACTCTTCACAGAGTTCATGGGGTTTCGATTCCCCCGAGTCCAATTTTCAACCGACTTGTCCTCCGTCTCCACCTTGTCCACAATATTCCCAAGATTCATACTCAAATCCACCCAGTCAGAATAGACTACCATCTATCCAGGAAATGATGAGTATGCATGAGTCCAAGTAACAATTACCATCAATCGCCGACATGATTATGCGTGAGTCCACCGACTCACAACTTCATCATGATTACACTTCCTCTTTTCAAGTCCAATCACAAAATGATGCACCTATCGCCTATGAAAGGATGCTTAAAGCCATGACTCAGGCTAGATTAGCCCGTGGTCATGAAATAGATCTGATGGTTCAATCTTTACGTTCTCACCGTCTGGCCAATTCTGCTTTCGCTGACTACTCTCTTAGAGCCGACGAACCACGTTGCTTTGGACAACAAGATTCTAATTCAGGACCATCATTTGAGCTTGCCGAAACTCCAATTGATAGTTTGGCAAGTTATTCCTTTCCTGAAATAGAACTTGAGCATGAATATGATCCTGATCTCCCACTTGGTGATTCAATTTTACTTCCTGATTCAATAATGACTCCGGTGTCTCGACCTGATTTCACTTTTCCCGAGTCAACATTGGATCCTGTTCCAATTCATCATGAAATTGAATCACCCATTTTTGATGATCATATTGAACTTGACCAATTTTGCAATTTTGAAAGTCCCATGGATAAATTGGCAAGTTCTCATTTTTATGAAATTGAACCCAATGAGATATGTGACCTAGATTCTCAAATCTGTGATCAAGTTCAAATTCCCGAATCATTATTGACTCCTGTTTTGTTACCCGACTTAGGTAATCTTTTAGAGTCAGTCTTGATTCCCACACCTATCATTCCTGAACTTGAATCACCAATATTGAGTCACATTCCATTGTGGGAAGATTATTGTGGACTTGAGCTTCAACTTATTGACTTGGACCCACTTCTTGAACTTAGCCCGACTCCTGAACCTTACTTGATTTAAGTTTCTTTCCTGAGTCGGTATTCGTTCCTGTACATATGACGTCCAAGTCAATCATTCCATCTTTTCACACTCCATTCTGGGACAAGACGGTTGACAAATTTGACTCCGAAATCAGTTATGGAATTTGAAAATTAGATGGGGTCAAATATTTAATAAAAATCCTTAATGGACATATCTTTTTAGTGGGTTATATTAGAGTAATTTCTGGTAGGTTCCCTCGAATTCCACAAAAAGTAGATTGGGCCGCATTTCGTGGACCAATTAGACCACCACCGGAACCACCACCTTGAGGTAACTTCTGCCTTTCCTTCTTCTTTTTCATGCATATATGCATTCATTCATACACTGAGGACAATGCATGAGATAAGTGTGGGGGTAGGCTTTACTAACATACTAACATAACAAAAATTTGCTAATATAAAAAAAAATGTTATAAAAAGGATAATATTTTGACTTATCTTTTAAAAGAAATCTAAGTTAGTTTTAAGGATTAGGAAAATCATGATTAGGATTTCTAAAAACTTGGTCAAAATAAATAAATTGTTTAAATTTTAGGTATAGGAGGAGAAATTGAATAATTAATTAGTCTTGATTTTTACCTTAATGAAATGTGCATACCTAATGCATATCTAGGATTCTAAGACGAAGATCTTTGTGCCTCATAAAAAATAAAAAATAAAAAAATATTTCACTAATTAAGCTGGATACATGTGCCTCAAGAAGCATAAGTATTCACGCCTAAAGGTGAGTTTACAAATAAAGTCCTTAGTTTTGTGGCCTAGTTCACTCGAATTTGAGTCCGCGGGGTGTTTTCTCACCTGGTGCCCTAAAGCCAACCGGTTTGAGAATCATCGACTTTAAGTTCGTTACATTGGTGGATTAGAAAGCCTAAGGAAATTAAGGAAAAATTACTTATATATGTACTAACACATCTAATAGTCAATTAGTTAGGTATGAGGGCCTCAAGAAGCCTTGATACTTACACGAAAGAAAATTAGATGAGTTATACATGCCAAAAAAAAAATTTATATTAACACATCTATTAGTCAATTAGTTAGGTATGAGGGCCTCAAGAAGCCTTGATACTTACACGAAAGAAAATTAGATGAAGTTATAAAAATAATAAAGAGGCATGAGAGTCCAAGTTAAGGAATTCCTAGCAAAGTTACAAGGATGCATATGATTTTTGGTAACGGAAAGACTATACAAACATTCAATTTTGATCCTTACCTAAAATAAATAACAATTCACTTTATTAAGACTAAGTTTAAGAATGAATAAAAATGATAATCCTAAAACTTATAGATTACTTAGTCTTTTCAAAAGTATTTCAAATATTTTCCTTTTTATGGATTTTGTGGGTGTAATCCGCTGAAAACCCTCACGAGACAACACTCGTCCTCTAGGGTAACCTAGGGTTTAACGGCTTGTTGCACATGCTAAGTGCAACCGTGATTCCTACGAAAGTGAGTTAGGTTAGATTAATTTTTCTTTTCTTTTTCTTTTTCTTTTTCTTTGATTTTTACTCGAGGACGAGCAAAAAGATAAGTGTGGGGGTGTGATTGGTAGTGAAAAGTGCATTTTTATTATGACATTTACCATCACATTTTCATATTTATTCATATAATTCTGCACATTTACTAATATTTTATGATTTATTGTGTGCAGGCCTTGAGTTCTTATTTTAATAATAAATAAAGCCTAAAAGAAGCCCAAAAGCCCATATTCAAGCCCAAGTGCAAAAGTGCAAATATCAATTGCCAAAATTACAAATACACAAGGGCCAAAGTTGCAAATACAAAGAAGAGGGAAGGATAGACTTCTATTCAACCCTAAACACTTGCGGGATGAGGATAAAAGCCAAAGAAGGAGAATTTAAGATCACAAATTCGTGGATAAAAGATTTGGGATCTAGATAACTTGCTTCCCAAGTTATATCCAAATCCAAAGATTAAGAGCCAGGATCAAGCTTCCAGAAAGAAACGACCAGATGGACGGACCAGGGGAGGCCACGCGCCAAAGCGCGTAGCCAGCCGCCACTACCAGGCCGCGGAAACGCGGCCCAAGCCGCGTTTCCGCGGCAATCCAGTGTTATCTGGGGACCCGTTTTCGTGGGAGAGTTGTGTTGGGACTCTACTTCCTTCTGCACCTATAAATACCCCTGCAGTGCAACCGAGAAGGGCGTACAGAATCCAACAGAGAAATTTAGGGTTTTCTTAGGCTAACTTGTAGTTTAGGTTAGATTAGATTTTCGTTTTTCTTTTGTAATTTCTGTAACTGAGAGGAGAGGATGCTTTCATGGAGGAAGGAGATCTACTTGTACTGAGGGTGACAATCGGTGTAAGTTTTGCTCTTCTTCCATTGTTAAATAAATCGATTCGAGGTTCGTTTTTATTCATTTATTGTTTTCTTCTTTTGTTCTTGTTTTCTTCTATTTGTTTTTCTCTAATGTTGCGTGGACCATGAGATCTGATTGCTTCGAGACTGCCTAGCCGAAGAAGAGCCCTTGATGGCTTATGAAGATGAACAAGCTTTCTCTTGCCATTATTTTCTTTCGTAGTGTAGATCGTGAAGGTGGACGATCCTATACGCCATACTTGTACGCCTTCCAAGAAAAGGTAAGTCGTCGCAACGGTTCAACGGTAAGCAGACTGAAGAGGTAGGTATGTATAGCTTTTAGTTTTCTTTCTTTTATTTCTTTAGTTTAGATCACACCACCATATTCCCAATTTCTTTTCCTCACTTTCATTGTAAATATCACTTCTTTTTCTCCATCTTCTTTCTTTCTAACTTAACTTTAAATTAATAAAACATTAGAGATAACTTATTGACAAAGCTTCCATCGCTAGTCCCTCCCTGAGGATCACGACCCGCATAGCCTTTGCTACAGCGGATAATATTGAGAACCTCGCACTATTATTTCTTAAATCTAAACTTCATTATTTTATGTGCAGGAAAATCTCAATCAGCCGGCCCGCTTACCCGCCGGACCCGGTACGGCTCAGGTCACCCGGGCCCAGTGCCGGCCAGGCCCGCCCTTAAACCCGGGTCGTGTCCGGTTTACATAAACAGGCCCGGCAGGGCCGGGCCTGGGCCCGGGCCGAATCCGAGTTGAACCCGATCCAGGCCGGGCTGACCCGCCGCAGCTGGTTTGGGCGGTATTTTGCAAAACCTCCCCCAAACAGCCAGGCCTTTTTTTAATTGTAAAAAATTATGTGTTAGCTGGAGTTCGAAACCAGGACCCCCACACCCCATTTCAATGAGCAAACCACAATACCAATTGGGGGTCAAAAAAGATGAAAAAAAATTATATTTATTATAAGTAATCTTTTTAAAATTATCGGGCCGGTCCAGCCCGGCCGGGTACTTGGGTCGTGCCCGAGTCCCCTAGATTGGGACCGAGCCCGGGCCGCCCGCCTTTTGCGCGCGGGCGCGGGCTTGGCCCGGCCCGGTCGGCTCAGCCCTTGACTCAGCGGGTCCGAGCCAAGCTGGCCTATTGTCGAATCCCTATGCAGGGGCAGTCTGGAAATCTGGTTGCGTGTGTTGTTGGGATGATCTGGCCTTATCCTTCGCTCCTCGATATCGTTGATACATTGAGACGGTCCAGGCTCGTCATGTCCAAGGTCATCCTCAGCATCTCCATGTCGTGTGCGTCGTCTAGCAATGGGCTGAGAAGGTCCCGACTCGTCCTGTACTGCCCCAAACTCCGTATCTGGTGGATGTCGCTAACATCGGGTATAAACGACAGGGTGGCTTGGCGCACCTGATGGTCGTGCAAATCGGCCCCGCCCTACCAGCTCTCTGATGAAAGTGGACATTCTCTGGAGTATCGAGACCCTCTGAGTCTCCTCCATCAAAACTTCATTCACCATCTTCCCCACATAAAGCAATCAATCAGCCTATATCATAAATTTTAATCATATCAATATATCACAAATTTAATTTTCTATGAGAATTGTGTTGAGATATTACTACTCCCACTCATGTACAGCACCTGGCTGGTAAGTGACCG
The DNA here is from genome assembly GCA_038442645.1 of Agave tequilana. Classification (NCBI taxonomy): domain Eukaryota; kingdom Viridiplantae; phylum Streptophyta; class Magnoliopsida; order Asparagales; family Asparagaceae; genus Agave; species Agave tequilana. Next base: position 178,599 of record JAVJIF010003790.1, on the reverse strand, counting down.
ACGGATCAACATGCTGAATAATCTAACTACAAGTAATGCGCCAACACCAGCTCATATAGTCTGAGAACAGTATGATAGGTTCTGGATCTGAAGTTAATTAATTCGATCATCTCGTTGGCTTATATATAAGCACTGAGCTTCTTCCTTCAATCATACTGATGCTTGTTGGAGTCGTCTATCTGAGCCAATTAGTCGATGGCATAAGGGATATGCTACGTAAACCCGAGCTGACGGAGGACTTGGTCTGGACATACATCTCCACAATCTCAAAACAGATAATTGGAGTCCTGACCGCCATATCTGAGATCCTTCTCTACAAATTGTGGGTAAAGTCTCTAGAATCTCATTAGTGTATGGCTCTTAAATAACTCCAAAAACAGTTAAGCACATCAAGCTCATTTCTGTAGAATTATAAGTCTCTTTGTGGAGTCATATCCCAAATCCTGTCGACATCCCACCTGCGCCACACCATACAATTAAAACAAAAGAACATATTCGAATAGATACATCTACTTAAATTGAGTATACTGAATTTTACCGTCATCCAAGCGGTAGTTGACCACCCAGCTGAATGGTCTCTCTAAGCCGACCAACAGACAATCTCTTCCAAGACCATAACTGATGAACAAAGTAAGCACGTGTTAAATCAATTTTATATATGTAATTAATATAAACAAATAGATTATCAAGATTACCTACAAAAGTGTCTGAGGAACGCGAAACTGTGAGTCTACATCGTAGAAACTTTATACAACTCTGTGTACAAATATGCGAGTATAGCATTCCCCCAAGACATAGCACCACATGCATCAAAGTCCTCCAAGAGAGATAATCATCTTAGATACCTTGGTGGAGTAATCTGGGAACAAAGTAGTATTGATCATGTGCAGGATATAAACACGTGCTTATTGCTTGGGCCTGCACATTTGTCAGCGTATCCATATAGAACTGTTGGCGGAGCCACGTCAACTTCAATGCTCCACCCCTCATAGCCATCGGGGGAGGATCCCTATCCAACAATCTCACACAGTCAGGGGCCTATTCCTTCATCCGTCCATTTAATAGGTGGACCATCTATAGGTAACCCAAGAAGTATCACCACATTTTGCAATAGGCCCCAACCCAATTAAGCGGGTATGGAAAGGGCTGCTCTGGACCCATACCTATTTACCCATATACCCGTATACTCGATTATTAAATGAGATGGGTCTGATTTTACTTGAACCATACTCGATTACCCATTTACCCATTTCAAAACATAAATATAAATAATACTAATAGAATTAAAACCCTAGAGATCTAGGCTCCAGACTCCATGAGTAAATGATCCCTTTGTGCTTTAAGTGTTGAAGACTGTAGGTTGATTAGTGGATGATCCTATTACTGTGTTTCCCCAAATAAATAGGGGCCTTACTTTAATTTTTTTTCTTTATTAAATTCTTTCATCTAAAATTTTCTCTCTACCTCTTGCACCTCTCTTCACGTGTTTTTGTTACTATTTTTGTTTATGTATCTTGTTTTTTTCCTTTTGTTATGGGTTCGGGTAAACGGGTCTGGACCCGCAGGTACAGCGGGTCCGGGTATGAAAATCCACTTTCTGGACCCGCTGGTAAACGGGACGGGTATGGTACCTTCTTGGGTAAACGGGTCCGGGTCTGGTACCACTTGTACCGCCCCGAACCCGACCCATTAACAGGCCTATTCTGCAATGTGACAATTATCTTTCCCACTCTAAGATGAAATGGGGATGTCTAATGCCTCCATCTTTCTATAAGACTCGTAAGAAAGAGTCAATCAAGTCTCACCCACCTCAACTTAGAAGGAATGAAAAATCTTGCCCATCTGACATACTCATTGGCACGATCATCCTTCAGAACCCACTGCTGACGTGATCGTGAATCATCCAAATATTAACCTTCTTTTGTGATTGTTAGGAATCACAAAGGGAGCTCGAAGGTGACCCCGGCGCGTGCTTCCTTACTTCTCTCCACAAGTTAGAGTCTCATCACATCTAAAATTTTCCTGCCGAGCCACATCCAAACCCTTGCATCATTGGCTAGATCGAGAAGGGCCATGTATTAATGTGTCATGTTTCTATTTCAATTAGGATTGTCAGGGCTTTATTATTTGTAATGTTATTAACATGGATGCATATTATATTTAATTAGGGAGGACATGGCAATGTAATAGTTCAACGCACAAGGACAGGTAGAATATTTACATAGTCTACTAGAAGGGCAAGAAAATTATAGTGAAGCCTATTGAAGACCGATTTGAAGTTTCTAAAGTGAAAGAGCAGTACTTCTTGTCAATTTTTAGCCACGGTGAATATTTGAAAGAATAAAAGATAATTAAGCACAAATTTTCATGCTAATAAAAGAAGAAACAAACCCACCAGTTGATATCCCGATGAAGTTGCAGAGCATTTGTTAGAGGAGTTACATAGATCACTGCTGAAATCACTTATTCGTTCACTGCCAATGCACGGCATATAACACCATATTGACCATATTTCTTGAGCTAGCTTACCTAACCTACACATTATTGGATATCTTCGAGAACAGCGTTATTAAGAAGAAAGTTGAAGAGTTGATTCACAAGGGTTAAATCAGGAAGAGTATGGGCCTTGGAGTATGGTTAGACTTAGTGACACTGAAGAAGGACGAGAATTGGTGTTTTCGTGTGGATAGTTAGGCCATCAACAAGATCACAGTATGCTCTATATTTTCTATACCCTAGGTGGAAAATATGCTTGATAGGTTGGAAGGATCAAGGATGTTTTACATGGTTGCTATGCAGCGCTTTTCATCAAATTCGGATCAAGTATGATGATGAGTGATACACAACATTTAAAACCAAGGAGGGCATGGACAGAACTTTGATGGGGCCACCCCTCCACCCCCCACACACACAGAACAAAAATGAAAATTGAAAATTCTTGTAGAATTTAGGACAAACAGAAACATGGAGGAGAGAGATTAGGATTACCTCAGCGGAAGCAGTAGTAATGGTAGGTTCAATCTCGCTCTTTATGGTCATCTCGATCCTCAACCGTAGGTGGACGTTACAAGAGCAGTCAACCTTAAATCCACAGTTCAAGTACCCAATAAAATCACTTTGTGATTTGAGAGAAAAGAGTTGCGCTGTAGAAGAAAAACTTCTTCTGTGAGAGAAAAAACTTCAACTCACATTCTACTTCTCATGGTTTATATAGTAGTTAAGAGATAAGATTATAATCCCCATCTCCAACCAATAAGATCTTAGGAGTTAGAATTGTAATCCTCATCTTCAACCAACAAGATCTTAGGAGATAGAGTTATAATCCAACAACAACTATCAAGATCTAGATCAACCTTGATTTGAATTTCAAGTGAAGATTATCTTATCTTATCCCTGATGAGATTTTTTATATATTCTTATTAGGTCTAGTCCACATGGCTGCCCAATAAAGTCTGAACCCGCCCAGTGGGTCTTTATTCCTATATCTCCTACTCGCACATAGTGGGCAATAACACGCATTTCACTCTCAATCCATCAAAGGATATTCTATTCATACTTGATAAGTGAACCGTGCGACCGTCGAACCATCTGCAAGAAAATTTTGAGAGAACGAAGCCAAACTTAAGCATTGAACCTTTCTAAAAGTGTCTCATCATGCCCTAGACTCATTTAGTCACATCCTATTTGGTACCTCCAACCTCTTATATTTGGAGCTATACCGAATACCTCTTTATTTTATGTATACAGTTGTGCTGCAGGTTTCACAGCGACACAACTTGCCAGCAGTAAATCATAAAACATGAATGTGTTCCTAAATGGTTTTCCCTTCGCTCTCATGTTACTTAATTTTGGTACAATTGGTTCCCAATTTCTGTTAGGCCGAATCAATCTTGACCATTGGAAACACATCAAAGTAACATTCACTGCACCTCCACTTTATAATTTAGTCAAAAGTCACATAGGGCAGATATAAAGTATGATCAATTATGTTGATCCATAAGCACTCACACAAATAAAGAAGTAGGGATCATTCTTTCATTTTCTTATTTTGATCGCTAAGCACATGTAGTATGAAATACATGCTTCGCTGGAGTTCTCTCTTTAAGTACAAGAATGTATGTCACAATCTAACACCGTACAGATCTTAGTCCAGTCGCTATGCAGCGCTTTACTCGAATCCTCTACTTGCTCGCTCTTCTCAGTGCCTAGTTAAGATTCCGTATCTGGCTTTACATAGGCCACATGAATTGTGGGATTCAATTATCCATGTGAAGTCTTTAGAAGACTATATCTTGACTTCAACTAAGATGACATCTTAATCACAGTTGGTTCAGCTCGCCACATTTGCGCCATGAACTCAATATGCCTCATCTTTGCTTGCTCTCCAAGCGCCAAAGGTGATCACTTGTGTGAGTGAGTTGATTTTTTTCCCGTTGACATACTCACGCTATGAAGTCTTTTTCATAGCTAATGTGTGTGCACATGGTCAAAAAAAGACAATGCTTCATTCAATAATAATATCCATAAAACAAATGTCTGAATCAAATGATCAACTGAAAACATATAAATCACAATCTATGAAGTCCTAAACTCCTAACATGAGCCTGATAAGCCTGACGAGCTATCAGTTTAGCCGAAGAGTCAGCAACCAAGCGACTTGTAGAAATATGTCTCAGGGTCACCTCCTTCCGCACAATCATTTGGCGGACAAAATGGTATCTTATATCTATGTGTTTGATTTTTTCATGATACTTGGGGTCTTTAGAGTAGGCAATAGTAACTAAACTGTCACAATATATAGTGACAGGCTCTTAAGCACGTGCGACAATGCCAAACTCTCGAAGGAATCTTCTTAACCAAACACCCTCATGAACAGCCACAGAACCAGTAACGTATTTCGCCTCCATAGTGGACAATGCAATGTAGGTTTGCTTCTTGTTGCACCAAGTAATGGCCCCGCCAATGAGCAGGAAAGTGTAACCTAAAGTAGACTTGCGCTCATCAGGGTCTCCACCCCAGTCGGCATCACTGTAACCAACTAAGCGCAGGTTTGATGCTCGTAGCATAGCATATAGTCTGTTGTTCCTTTTGAGGTATCTGAATATCTGCTTCACTGTTTTCAATGAGCAAAGCCACAATTTGCTTGGAATCGACTGACAAGGTTAACTGCATGGCAAATGTCTGGCCGAGTACACATCATAGTGTATATCAAGCTTCCAACAATGTTTGAATAGGAAACTCAAGCCATCTTCTCTTTTTCCTCCAAAGTCTGAGAACACATACTAATACTCAAGGTGGTACTACCCTTCTCGACAGGAGTATCAATAGGCTTGCAAGCTTGCATCAGAAATCGTTCAAGTACCTCTTAATATAGAAGTTTCCTAAAACGATCTCCTAGGGTCTAAACTCTAAGCACATAACTTGCTTCACCTATATCCTTCATCTCAAATTTTGAGGACAGCCAACCCTGCATGAAGACGATCATCTCCTTGTTATTTCAGTTTAAAGTATGTCGTCTACATATAAAGAAAGAATTAAAACATTACCTTTGGACTGTTTTACATACACACAATGGTCTTTCTCAATCATCATGAACCCGTTAGAAGTAACGGCTCGATGGAATTTGAAATATCATTATTTTGATGATTGTTTCAAGCCATAAATGGATCGTCAAAGCTTGCAAATTTTGCGCTCTTCTCCGTTTGCTATAAAGTCAACAGGTTGATTCATGTATATCTTCTCATTCAATTATCCATTGAGAAATGCAGTCTTAACATCCATTCAGTAAAATTCTAAATCCAAATGAGCGACAATTGCTAGAATTAGGCGAATTGAGGCAAATCTCACTATAGGTGAGAAGATTTTCTCATAGTCAATACTCTCTTTTTTGGTGTAGCCTTTTGCCACGAGTCGAGCTTTGTACCTTTTGATGAAACCCTTTGTATTGCATTTGACTTTCAGAACCCATTTATTTTCGATAGTCTTACGCCCAGGTGAAAGATCTACCAAGTCCCAAACTTGATTTTTTCTCATGGATTCCATCTCATCTTGCATAGCAAGTTTTCATTCCTCAGAATTTGGGGATTTGATAGCTTTTAGGCTCATCTGCCTCTTAGGAGCACACATGAAAGTTTCCCCCTCAATCTCAAAGCGACGAAGAGGGATGTTTTCACAGTGGCTTTTACGCAAAAATGTAGTTTCAGAATCAGTCCCTAATGGTACACTCTCACTCGAAAGTACACTCTCATTAGGCAAAAACTCACTCTCATCTTTCTTATTAGGTTAAGAGCGCCTTCATGTGACTCATCCACTTCAAAAAAATTCTATCAATGTCATTGATATCCCCTTTTCTTAAAAATTTCCCTTTGAGGAAAATCACATCTCATGATTCAATTTCAGTAATTATTCCATCGGACCTTTGAGGAACATCCATGCTAGCACCGTTTTTCATGTAGAGAACTTTGCTACCCGACGATATTCGGCAATACTCCACGAACCCAACTCGATCCCTCGCTACATGTTCTATTGCTCCTGAATTAACAATTCAATCAGAGGAAAGATGAGCTACCATGACATGGCTTGTAACAAAAATAAAGCGAGAATTCAAGTTAGGTCGTACCTTCTTCGGCTCAGTGCAATCACAAGCAAAGTGTCCTTCCTTGCCATAATAAAGCACGTTGTGCTAGTTTTGCGGTTCTTACCACCACGCTTGGTCTCTCTTGCGCTTGGTAGAATTAACTTCTTAGGAGCAGGTCCAAAATTCTCATTCTTTCCACCTTGATTTTTCTTATGCTTCGATCGAAATGGCCTGCACGAACCAGACTGAGCAGTATAAGACGAGCCATTAGCCTTAGCAGCTTCCAAGCACTCAGCTTCAAGCTCCAAATTACGCAAAAGATCATCAAATGTTTTAATGTTCTCATTGTGTGTCATACTTAGTCTCATTTTCTCTCAAGTGTCAGGCAGAGAACGGATGCCTGCTTGGACTTGTTATTCATACTCAAGTTGTTTCCAGCTGCTTTGAGTTCACGAATCATAGATGACATCTGCTTACGATGTTGCTTCATATTCCCATTAGGGCTCATCTTATAAGAGTCAAACTTGACAGTCAACGCGCGTAATCTCGTAGCAGATATTTCGCCAAACTTGAGTTTCAGGGCATTTCACATTTCACGAGCAGTCTTATAATCCTTGAATGCGCTGTTCAAATCATTGTGCATGCTGCTTAACATAACAAAGCGCACACAACGATCTTTCTTGTCCCATTTTGCAAAGGCCTCAACATCGCATCGATGTTGTGGCCCGCTGCCCTCCTCTGGGGGCGCCTCCATGGACTGTGTTAGCGTTTCTAAGACCTCTTCCTCATCAAGGAGATACTAAAGCTTACGGTGCCAAATGTCATAATTTTCACCATCCAGTTTCTCTCTTTTGTTCAAGTCAGTAATGATATTCTTGGACGCCATCTAAGAGTGCAAATAAGGATAAAAGATATTATTATTAGTACACACAAATAATATTTCTTTTGCAGCAAAAATATCCTAATATAAAGCTAATAATTTATATACGATACAAAATTGAAAGATCATAAAACTCAAAATCATCATTTTTATCAAATATTTATTATTAGTTTTAATTAAATTTTTGCACAAAATATATATAGGAGATTAAGACAAATCTCAACTATGCTCCCATTCAAATAAATTATTAGAGATGCAACTAGCATGCGAAAAAGAATTATTATAAGGGCTGCTCCAAACTCAGGCCTTACTCAGAGAGTAGTCCCATAGAATCCCTTAGAGATTTGTCGACGGCGGTAGCGCCGCTCGTGGGCGCTCCCGCTAAAGCGGTGCTTTGTAAGCTGCAGCGGCTATGCTAGCCCCTGTGGGAGCTGCTAGTTAGCTGCGGCAGCACCACCATGGACACTGTCTAACTGCAAAAGTGGCAGCTGTGGCAGTGCCCCAAAGGGCGCTGCCAACCTTGGCAGAGCCGACAACGCCCCCAGGGCGCTGCCGGCTGCGCCAGCAATGCCCTAAAGGGGTGTTGCCATCAGAGCCAGCAGCGCCCCCTTGGGGCGCTGCCGACCTTGGCAGAGGCGGCAGTGCCCCCAGGGGCGCTGCCAGCTGACCGTTGCAATGGCTGTAGCACCCCCAGGGGCGCCACCAGCTCTTGTAGCGTCGAGCGCTGAAGGAAATAAACTCCCTTTGTTGAGGGAGATGAATTTCCTAAAAGGAGATCAACTCCCTAAGTTGAGGGAGATGAACTCTCTAAGTTTGTAAAAGAGAAAAATCCCTTAGATCGATTTTTACTCGATCATCCCACAATTCAAAAATGTCACAACAAAGCTTTGATATCAAAGTAGAATTTAGGATAAACAGAAACGTGAAAGAGAGGGATAAGGATTACCTCAACGAAAGCAGTAGTAATGGTAGGTTCAATCCCGCTCCTTATGGTCATCTCGATCCTCGACAATAGGTAGACGTTACAAGAATAGTCACCCTTGAATTCACAGTTCAAGAATCTGATTAAATCACTTTGTGATTTGAGAGAAAAGAGATATACTCTTTAGTAAAAGAAAAACCTCTTCTGTGAAAGAAAAAACTTCAACCCACATTCTACTTCTCATGAGTTTATATAGCGGTTAGGAGATAGGATTGTAATTCTCATCTCCAACCAATAAGATTTTAAGGGATAGAGTTATAACTATCATCTCCAACCAACAAGGTCTTAGGAAATAGAGTTGTAATTCAACAATAACTATCAAGATCTAAATCAATCTTGATTTGATTTTCAAATTAAGATTATCCTATCTTCTCCTGATGAAATCTTTTATATTTTTTTATTGGGTTTAGCCCACTATGGGCGCCCAATAAAGTCCCAACCCGCCCAGCGGGTCTTTTATTCCTACAATTACCATAAAACATATATGACATAAATGTTAAATTCAAAATATCACGGAGGAAATTGTGGTAAGCTTCTACAATTATTTTCTAATTTAAAAGAATCTAAATAAATACAAACTCTTTCAAGTTATATTCACTAATTTTTTTTAGAACCTTTTAAAATTATTTTTTGTATTTCCTTTAATCTTCTTGACTAGTATTATACATTTTTAAACAATTCTAATTCTCTCTCTCTCTCTCTCTCTCTCTCTCTCTCTCTCTCTATCGTTCATGTCAAAAATAATAATTTACTACATTTAGTTTGGTATATAGAACTAGGAAAGAAAAGATACATAGAATCAAAAGCTCCATCATCATTATTATTGGGTTAGTAATAAAATTCTATGGAACCCAATATGCTTGATGCAACTCAGTTTCTTGTTTTGCTTATACTAATGAATTTTATGGTACCAATGATTACTTGAAAATTCATATTGTTCATAAATCAATTCATATTATTTTGAACATTTAGTAAAGTTTTTGAACTTTAAAACTCGAGCTTTCATATGTATATTTCAGCCCCCCAGTGATTCACTTCTGGATCCGCCCCTGAAGGAGGGTTTATATGGGTGGTTGGCGATGCCCTTTAGTCTATCGAATATGCCATGTATTTTTATGCAACTCGTGAATCAAGTATTGAACTTATTTCTTAGAAAGTTTGTGACTGTGTACTCTAACGATATTTTTAGTCATAGTGAAGAGGAGCATATAGGACTGCAGGAACTACTTACAGTTGTTATAGGAAAATCAGCAATTTATGAAGTTGAAGAAGTGCAACCTTATGACACATAGGATGGTATTCCTGGGGTTTGTTTATAGTTCTGAAGGGATTCGAGTTGAGGAAAATGTGAAAGCAATTAGAGACTGAACTATCCCAAAAATTGCCACCAAAGTGCATAGTTCTCCATGGGTTGGCGAATTGAGCTTTACTGTGATAGAGTAAGCATTGGGAAAGTTCATTCTCATGAAAGTCTACCTATTTCTTTCGTGAGTGAACTTAAATGAACTTCGCGTAGAAGTGGTTCACCTATGAACAAGAGTTGTATGTAGTTTTCAGGTCTTTGAAAATATGAAAAAGCTGTATCATTCTGTAGGAGTCTCATTCATTTAAACGAGCAGTCCCTGCGATACTTCAACAATAAGAAGTGTATCAACATGTTAAGCATAAATCTGAGGTAGTTGAGAAAAAATATAGCCACTTATTTGAGAAGAAGTGCAGTCTGCCAGGTTGCAATCTTTCAAGCTCAGAATACAGGTCTATATATATTCATTTACTCATTTCTAACGATATTTGGGAGGATGTAAGCTTGGATTTTTTGTACCAGGGCTCCCTCATATCCAAAGAGCGAGCGTATTTGATATTTGTTGTAATGGACATGTTCTTTTTTTCTTATATCGAAGACTTCAGATGCTCCACGTGTGGAAAAACTATTTCTCTAGGAGGTTGAGCGTTTGCATCTTGTTTCAAGTTCCATCATCTCAGATCAAGATAGCAAATTCTTGGCTACATCCTAAAACAATGTTGCGGTACAAGTTTGACACTCCTGTGAGCTATATAGTAGTGCAGAACATCCTCAAATAGACAGTTGTACTTTAGGAAATCTAATTCGGGGTACTTGGTGGAAATAAATCAAAGCAAAGGGGACATGGTTTGCCTCAAGCAGGATTTGCTTACTTTAGTATTGCTTACATTTCGATTTCATGTGTCCTTTTGCTATTGTTTACAGAGAAGTTCTATGGTTTTCTACTCAAATGAAGATATCTCACTCGGTCTTGTAGCAAGATGAAGCCGAACAAAGTGTTGCTCATACAAGATGTGAAGAAGATCAATACTTAATTTTTTGGATCTTCCAAATAACACGTCTATTTGCATTGCTAAGTCAAATTTTTAGATTACTTGTTGTATGAATCAATGGCGTCTTTAAATCAGGAAATCTAATGTGAAATTCAATTCTAACTGGGTATCAGTGCTCTTGGTCTTCAAGTTGACCATTAACTGGCCCATAGTCATCTATTCGTCCAGGCGAAGCATTAGAGAAGAAAGATGGAGGCCTCTCGCCAGAGAGTTCCTTCATGTCACTCCCTTGATTGGCTTGACGAGCTGTATCAAGGGTTCATTCAAAATCTTAATCGATCAAACACCTGCGCTCGCATACATTTATGATGTATATAAATATTTTTTTGGTACAAGTAAAGAGTGAAGGAAGACCAGATAGTAGATAACTTTATACATAAAATAATACATAATTACCTATGATAGGGAACATAAATATCTTGTGGACAAATTGGTGAAATGTTCCAGATATATAGTCAATCTACAAATGCAATGAGAGCCAAGCAGTCGAGAACAAAATTTGCCTCTAAAGAAATGTTGACGTGAGAAGGTTGAGAATTGTGAGATGTTACAGAATGTCAGTGGACAGATGTTGTAGAAAATTACCAGTAAATTCAGCTTGTATGCCGGCGAGCAACCAGCAGCGAAGATGAGGGAGATGTGAGATGTCGTATGCCCACCTGATTTTTTATCTCATATTTCTCAAGAACTCAAGTAACATACATCAGAGAACTTTAGTGTTAGCAATCTGGAAGGGGAATAAAATAACAGAATCATATAGATGAAACGAAGAATTTCAGAGAACTTTAGTATCAATAAAGTGGAAGGGAAATCAATTAACAGAATGATACAGATGAAAAGACAAATTTTAGTATACAAGAGTTCTGAAAGAGAGAATGTATTACAAATATCAGAACTTTCTACCTACCAAACTTCCGACTACACGGACAGAACTGATAGGTAACTTGTATATACAAGAACGGGAAAAGAACAAGCTTGTGGCAGAAAGTTCGGATAGGTCCACATTCGCGCAGAAACATTCCACTTTGGCTGGGCAACTCAACAGTGGGCTGAAGTTTATACAAATTATGTATGATATGGTAAGTATCACAGCTGGTTCATGACTAGTTCAAAACAGCAAGAGTTATATAACTAAGCTGATGAATATTCAATATTTTAAGGGAAAAGTATCAAGCATGCCTAGCCGGTAACCTTAGATGGAGAAATCATTCGACTTGCGTGTTTTCTGGGAAGGGGATCGAAGCACAGCAATGGTAATATCCACCTTCATCAAACATGAATCTCTGAGAAAGATGTGCTTCTCGAATGAGATAATCCCCCATTTCTCTGACCCATATCTTAAGAAGATGCCACGTGCATCAAAAAAATCATGTCTCCTCGTTCCCTTCTTCCTGGAAATACAAGACCGCAGTATATAAACATCAGCTGGTTAAAATTTGTGCAAAAGATGAGAACGCATGTCAAAAGTAGAACACCTTTTTCCGTGTCTCGCATTCATCAATGTAGCATGAAGCTGCAATTGAGAGGACCATTGATAGTTAGTGGAGATATAAGAAGCATTCAATAGAAGCCAATTGGCATAGCAGCATATTATTATTAGATTACCTTCCAAGTTTTTTTTTTCCCTTGTAGCTGTGACTCGCTACGTCATTACATTACATAAAAAGCATGTCTTACCGCATTATCACAGGAAAAATAAAAGAAAAGAACAAAAAAGGGGTCCCCTAGGCCAGAATCTACTCACCAGCTCCTCAAATAGCCAAAGCATTTCTCTTTATAATACAATTGTGCTGTAACTCTTCTGTATCAGAAGAGAGTATTCAGCCCCCTATTAGCCCTCTTAGCTGGACCAGTCCTACCCAAGTTAAACTTTTAGAGTTTTCTCCTTTAACTAGAATAAGTAAAAAACCGCCAGGTTCACAACCATATTATGTGATTATGTGGTAATAACCACCACGTCTGCAGATTGAATATGAATCAACACGTAAAACAGAAAACAACTGACAGAGATGAATATGCAACTAAAAATTTGGGTCGTTGATATGAAGTATATCTGCCACGTGATTAGATGACCTCAACAAAATACAAACACAAAATATGCGGGAATTTACTTTTAACACGTCCAGGTAAATGGTTTGAGCTATGCCAAGATTGCATCACATCACAGTTAAGGAAAGCTTGAATGTTTGAATTGCAGTCTACAAGATATGTGAAGTATGCACATAACCAAAGTATCACTGCATCACCTATCCGCCACTCAGTAGGAAATAGCTTCATTATTTCCCATGTGCCACCCTGTTGTTTGTAACACAAAAGGTTATCATACATGCAAAAGAAGGCTGAATAACTTGTTCTGAAACAAAACTTGTGGCTTGGCAAAATCCGCATTAGTATGCCCAATGCAGTAGTATGCTGCTGTGTAGCCAATCTCTTTGGTGACCATTTGGCCATGGCTCAATTGAACTTTTAAGCCACAATTGAGCATAAGCTTGTCACATTCAGGAATCACTAGAACCAAGGTTAATGACTGTTTGAATTCGTTTTCGCAGAGATCTCTCTCTCTCTCTCTCTCTCTCTCTCTCTCTCTCTCTCTCTCTCTCTCTCTCTCTCTCATGTTATAGTAACCTCAAATTTTGTGTCCAATCTAGCCAATCAGTTGGTTAAGGTTTCCCCATAAGCTTTGTGCTAAGATTTTTACCTTACTGGATCACTTGAGCAGCATTTGCATCCCCTATTGATTTTGGGCACGAGCAAATCATATGCCCTTTTTACAAAAATGTTTTATGGTTGGTCTGCTTGCTACTCACACGATGATCTTTATTAGTTACTCTTGAAACTGCTTTTTCATGTCTGCCATGCATCAATTTCAAAGGACATGACTGACTTTTGATGCATCATATCTGAACCTTTATCTCAGACGTCGCTTTCCAGAAGGTAATATTATGTCTTTAGGATATAAGACTTCATCAGTTTTGGTTTATTTTCATATAACCAAGCAAGCTTTCCTTTTCAATCTGCTATCATATCTTGCCTTCCTCGCTTTCCAGAAGGTAATATACATCGAATGAAAGAAAGGGACCTCCACCCCTTCCACCCCCATAAAACACGCGCGCGCGCGCGCGCGCGCGCGCGCGCGCATACCTGCGGATGCACACAATTGGTTAGGAAAAGGGGATGCAGATGCAACCTTCTGTAGACTTACACCAGGATGCCTTGAAGTATGTGGTCTACTCATAGTAAGACTTTGTAACATCTATACTATGACCAAACCCTCATATGATGGTTGAAGGGAAGTATCAAAATTAAATCTCTAGGTGAAACTTATGCAACAAGAATGAACCCATAAACAACACCACACATAAGCAAGTTCTCATAACTTGAAACATGATATGTTGATAATATAAAGATACGACACTATAGTTAGAACTTCATAATGTCCTAGAATGCAAGGTACTAGAAGAAAGGGACTGACATTCTATGATTTTACCTTCAATGTTTGTCGAGCATCCTTTTCAAGAACAAGACCTGCTTCGACATAAGCTTTGGTAATGACCTCTTGAATAGGAGGTCAAGTTACAACATGATGTCCGCATGGGATAAACTTAAAAGTTGCTAATTTATGCAATTGTAAGATAACTAAATAGAAGTGTTCTCCAAAAAAATAAATAAATAAATTATGTTAAGTTAATCACTGAACTATTTCCGGATACGACAAGCACGTAACAAGCGGCCTTCCCCACCAATTTCTTCTACTGGAGCATATAAAACACGAGCTTTAGCTGGTGAACCTCGCATACATTCCTGCAATAAAGAATGCTTTGCTTACCACACTCCACAAAAAGGAAATAAAATTTAATAGTGGGAATAGAACCCTTCCAATCATAATGTTACCAAAAAATGAACTCGTAGAAGTATTGAAAAAAAAATTTATTAAAGGAATAATGAAGTTCTTGCAGAGCAGAATTCTCAAATGATTTAAATAAGGATTGCATAAAAATAAATAGAACATAAAAGAAACACTTCTATCAAAGCTCAAACAAGACCCAGTATGCTGTAAACCTTGGAAGCAAAGCATCTGCTAAAACTCAAAAGCCAGAAGAACCTATCCATCACAGTCTGTTGCACAACATCTAATGTTGCATCATGCAATGATTTTCCAGAAAAGTAAATAATTTTCCCTCAAAGAAATTCTAATCGTCATTTAAAGTATCAGTTTTTACTTGTATACACAACCGAAACAGATATGGTCACTAATACAACAGAGATAGTACCAATATTGCCAATACACTGATATTACCGAGACGAAATGGCTGAATATTGTTGATATTGTCGATTTTAATAGTACCAAAAACCCACACCCAATGCTCATAGTGATACTGAGATTTCAAACCTCGTCCGAAAATACCTCTATTAGCAACGTGGTTTATGCCATTGATTTAACATTCTGAAAACCAAGTGCAAATATGCTTTTAAAATTTCCCAAACTATAGAAACTTGAAAAGGTTAATCTAGTTTCTAGCATACTTATCGAAGGCAAAGGTTTGTTGTTTTCTTGGCTTTACTTTCCCTTCATTATAGAGCAGCTAAGGGTTATAATTTATGCTTGATGTAATGATATTATCTAGCTAAAAAAAATTAATGATCAAACTTTTGCAGGTTACATATTTTTGCACAAAATCAGATTTGTACACATTTTTAATTTAATTTTCCTTTTAAGTTCTCATGATTATAGATTCCTCTCAAAACATATGTGAAATTACGATTTCCAAATTTTAATAATCAACAAAAACAAATTACAAACCAGAGTTATTCAATCCTTCTTGTGCATTAGTGCATGGTCAAGCATACTAGTAAAAATTTAGCTTAAACCTCTGGGATACAAATAGCAAATATCAACCCGGAAATGATCAAAAGGGTACATGTAATTAGATATGGAAGATCATACCAGTCCCTTAAGCCTTATAAAAACAGGTCGGTTGTCAAGAGCATCATTCACTTGTGAAGATATTTTCTGTAATCAAGAAAGTAATCTATCATATATCAGCCAACACTAACATAATAACAAACCTCACAATGCATTAAAAGCTTGATCACCTTCAGAACCTCTGTAGCTGTAGTAACACGCTCTTTGTTCCACAATTTCAGCATAAGAACAGTCAAGTGAAATGTCTTGGGCTTAATAAATATGGACTTGTCAATGCCCAGTTCTGTAACAAACCAATAAAAGGGTCTAAAATGCTATAAACATGAAAGTAATATAAAAAACAGCTAAAAGCATAGCGCAAAAGATGTTTATTTTCAAAAGAGGCAGTGAAGCGAGCAAAAAATGAGTTGTAGTTTAAATTGCTTAATATACATTCTTGGCCCATAACCCGTTAACATTTTTTTTGGGTAAAGTGTCTTTCTAACATGGTATACAAGTCCGAGGTTCAAGAGATGCTAGGTTTAAACCTTGTTTCTTGCAATTCAAAAAAATATTCTTTTACCCCCATTTCTTACCCAAAGCAAATTTTCACTTGGTGCCCTAAAGCCACATGGAGGGACTTTTTTCTTTTTGAGGAAATGTCAGGGCCTCTTAAGAGCATACTCACCCGGCGATACAAAAGCCGGCTACAATACATGACATGGATAAAGGACACATAGTTCCAAAAAAAGATCGAAAATGTATACATGTATTTATAAATGTATCGTTAGTTCCACGCATAAAATTAAAATTATAGCAAGGTTTTAAGCCTACTTTAAAAAATCTATAATAAATTGCAAGAGACATGTATTATAAAAAAGAATCATACATGTAATTTGAAAAACATGGAAAATGTTTTACTGAATAGAACTCTAGTTTAAAAAAATTAATAGACATGTTCTATATTCAACAAGTATTTTCATAAAATCTCTATATTTCAATTTAGTGTAAATAACTTTTCTGATGATTTTTTTAATACATAAACGGTTCTTTAAAAGTTTTTCTCCTACTAATGGTGCCTAATTTTCTTTTTTATTTTTGAGTTTCTCATAGAATTATAAGTATCAAGAAAGTGTTGGAAAAATATCCTAATTTTATAAATATAGTGTCCTAAAAAGTCATTTCCCGCTAATTTTGGAAATGGTAGAGTGTTTGTGTAAGATATCAATTTCCGTAGACATTTTTCCCACCGATACATAGTGTCTGTAAGCTTAAGTGTGCTTGGCGTACATTAATCTCCCATAAACTGTCAGCTTAAACTTTTCAGTTAAGTGGTTTGCTAAAAATTCAGAGCTTTTCACGCCCATGTCCACTTTTCAGAGGAAACCCACTTGACAGAACTTCAGAAAAAAAAACTTACCTTCAAATGAGACAATGGTAATTACTTTCTTATCAGGGTTACAAGATATCAGTAAGGCAGAAATGTAAGAAAGAAACATTATTGCTTGTAATGTAAAATCTTCTATACTAATAAAATTGTCTTGGACTTTTCCCCTTAAACTTAAAGATCAAGTTAAGACATGGCCTTTCTAATCTTCATTTATAATATGATTATGTGAACTTTAAATAGATTAGAGAGTCAAGTCGTTTTAAACAAGTTCTACGTTCCTAGTACTTTTTTCTCACTTTATCCATCCTATCCTAGTTTCACGACCTCCATCTTGGCATTCTACCTTTGCGATAAGAAATGGTCTTGCTACATTCCAACCCCTTGAAATCCAGTAGTCGAATCAAGGCATGGACCTTCTCATCTACGAACAAAGTATGGTTTACGCAGTCTAAATTGGTTACTACATTCACATATTTTATGTGAGTTTTGTGCCCCTTGTACTTTCACCTCATTTTATCCATCCTATTACTAGTTTAATAATAATTTGACCACCTTTGCATTCTCACTTCGCAAAGGACACTGCCTACATTTAGACCCTCCTCATAGCCATTGCCTTCATTTAGACCCTCCTCATAGCCAAACACTTTCTGTTAAGTAATATCATGGGTCTTGTTGCTCAAGACAACTTTAAAACTAAAACGAAGATTTCAAAAAAAAAAAAGAAAGAACTTTCACTCAAAGGCAAAGGATGTGCCTTCTAATAAAATCATGATTACTCACTAAATAAGGCTTTATTTCTAGTTTTGAAAATGTTTCGAATGATTTTAGGCTTCAGACCTCCAAATAAACCGACATTGGAAAACCCAATAATTAATGGCTAAAAAGTAAATTAGCTCTAGAATTCTCAATATCCAAATCCAACTAGAAACAAGAAATCAACAACAATGCTATCTCACTTCTTTTGGGTTGTCTACATGAATCCTTTTCTTCAATTTAGTTCTATTAAGGGTCATCTCTCCAGTAACATGACACGTTAACATATCTTTCTTAATTGTCTCCATCCAAGTTCGTTTAGGCCTTCCTCTATCATTGCCCCATTAACTATAATCATATCACTTTTCCTAATTGGCGCACTTGTTGGCATGTGTTGAACAAGCCCAAACCATCTCAGTCGATTCTCTCTCATTTTATCCCCAATAGAAGTACCTCTAACTTTCTACAAATACAATAATATATTATCATCTCTCTTAGTTTAGTGCCACTCATCCATCTCAACTTTCTCATTTCTATTAATCATTTTATGGACATGTTTCTTAATAGCCCAACATCTAAACTATAAAGCATGACACGTCTTATTATAACTTTTATAAAGAATTTTCTTCAATTTCATACATATCCTACAATCACATAAAACACCAAAGACATTTCTCCACTTTAATCATCACGCTTTGATTCTATGAATCATTTCTTCCTCAGATTAACGATCATGATGAATAATTGATCGCAAATAACGAAAATGAGCACTATGAGGTATTTCTCAACCATCATTTTGTATTATACATTCATTTCTTCTCAATATCTTGCCAAAGTTACATTTCATATATATTATTTTTGTTCTACTAAATCTAAATCTTTTATAGTCCAAAGTTTCTCTCCATCTTTCTACATTACAACTTATTTCTTCTCTGGTCTCATCGACTAATACAATATCATCAGCAAATATTATGCATCATGGGACTTCATTCTAAATATTCTTAGTAAGTTGATCCATCACTAAAATAAAGATACAAGGACTTAATATTAATCCTAGGTGTAAGCCTATACTGGTAGGTAACAACTCAGCCTCCCCTCTCATGTTTATCACCCTAGTAATTAGGTACCTTTATCAACATACCCACCGGATACATTTTTCTTCTGTAAAACCACCATGCTACCTCCTTAGACTCTATCAAAAGCTTCTCTACATCAATGAAAACCATATGCAAGTCATTTATCTTCTCCCAGTATTTCTCCATCAATCATCTTAGTAGTAATATAAATAACATCCATAGTTGACCTTCCAAGCGAATCAAATTGGTGGTGAGAAAAACATAAGAGGGTGAAAACACTACTATACTAGACTAACAGAAACTGAGAAACAAGAGTTGTTGCCGCATAGGAGTATCTATTAGGAGAGGTTCTCACTGCGAAGTTGTCGCTACCTCGCAAAGAGGGAGGGAAGGAGATGGTAGGACTCCATCCAAAATTGGGCTTTGCTTTATATGATCTAGCTTAAGTTATAAGTTTGGCTTGGGTATGTGGACCTGACCTATTAATGAATCCAAACTCCCAACTTTAAGGCTCAAATCCAATTTCAACACAAACCTAAGCCACGCAAAACAACTTATCATATAGACATGATTTCACTCTATTTGACCCATTTGAAATTCCAAGAGAGAGAAACTCTCACTTGCTTGCCTTGTCACTCTCGCGTCATGTCCACATTTGTCACTTGTCTGAACTCAAGTTCCCAGATGATTGTTGTCGGATTCAATTGCATGAGTCCAACATGAGGTGACCGCCTTGACGACATTTCATATTATTGTACGACACAGGAGCGGTAGTTTAAGCCATGTTGGTGGTTCCAAGCATGGTTCTAAATATCGGCCGATATATCAGTTTAGGACCCATATCGATATGATTCAATGAAAAAATCAACCATATTGGTTTGGGCCGATATCGGCTGACATTGGCAAATATATGTATCAGCCCGATATCGGTTAATATTGCACTTTTTCTTTGAGTTTTTTTAATAAATGGCGTGTGGGTCTATCTTTTGAGCTATATTATGCTATTATCAGAAACTTGATCCTTGGGAATGTTTATTAAATATTTATAGGTTATGATATTATTTAATTTTATTATATATTCATGTTTATCAGTTTATTTATGCGGTTTAGGGTAGGTTGAGGATTGGAATGGGTAATACTTTTATATTTTATTTTGTTTATATATCGAGTTATATGCATTTTTTTTGTAATTCTTATGCATATGTTTTGCTTTTTGCAAGTCTCTTGTTGAAAGACCTAATTTTAAAAAGTAAGAATTTCATCTTTTTATTCTTTATTTCATTCATCAAGTTTCAAGCAAGTAGTAAGTTTTTCATGATTTATGCTATGTAAAATTATAATTATGAGTTAGTTGAAATTATACTTAGAATTAGTTTTGCAAATTTCTAATTTTGTTTTATTGCATGTGTATATCGCTTTATACTTGAATGTTTTCGTGCATATTGTCACATATTTATTCAATAGATATACATATAGAACTTTATAATTATCTTTAAGTTATCAATACTTATATATATAGAATGTCAAATATGGATATCCGATATGATTCCATATTCCCAATATGTCGCCCGATATCCGCCATCCGATATGGAAAAGACCCAACCGATATGAACACAATATACTCCTTATTCATTTTCTATTTCAAGATAAATGACAATTGTTCTATGTGTGTGCTTCAATCTGAATGTGTGCAGAATGATATTTAAAACCTTGATGCCTCTAATTAACTTTAACAGAGGAAAATGCAATGGTAAATACTAAATTATTGCACTGAATTATACCTGATAAAATAGAACTTGGCAGTTTAGTAGCATTGGAATTAGCATCTGAAGTATCAATCTTCACTTTTACATGCTCGTTTTCATTTTCTACCTCAAGATTAACAGCAATAGTTTTGCCCTCATCATCACTATCTTCGGTATCTTCATTTAAATCACTGTCAAGATTACCACTCTGGCCAGAAGCACTGCACCCCAGTATAGCATTCTGAAATATTTGCAACTTTTCTACAAGTTCTGGGTGAATGGCCAAAGGAAGGGATATGAAATGGGAGTAATCAAGGCTTGGGCTTTTCACTGCCTGAAATCATAAGATCAGAAAAGTAAGCTCAATGTATGTTTACAGACACATTTATAAAAGTTTCGTGCAAAGAAGTATCATTGGGCATATCACCTAACAACATATATAGCAAATTTAAATGAAACCAACAAACAAAAGAAACCAATAGTCAATTATAAGAAGGTTATGTTATACTTGATATGGGAGGGACATCTGATCAATTAAAGCTAACTTGTTGCAAGCATACCACTACAATTGGATCTTTCTTAGCAGATGTTTAAGGCTAGGTAAACTGCTTTAAGTACAGTGAATCGCTCTGCTAAAAGTATCAACACTTCGGCTTAACTAATGGGTAGTGATAGAAAAGATATATTTAAATTTTATTCTAACATGAACTTGTTCTTCATATTACATATATTCTGCAAATTAAACTACATGAAACCTCACGTATAGAAACCACCATGCACCAAGCATGACCGAGTCTAGTGGCCATGAACAGATTAGTCCATCAGTCATCTTAGCACCCATTGAGTGCAAAGACTGCAGCCAATGAAGCATGGACACGCCAAAACCCAAGCCGTGTCCGTGTCGAGTACGTGCCGGACAAGGACACGTGCCCGATACATGAACGACATGTGTCGGACACGTTTGACCGTGTCCGACACGAGTCATCTCGTTTGACTCGTCAGACACGGTCAAACGAGTCCCGGACACGGGCACGACACGGCTAAGTCGATTTTGTTTGGTTCTTGGGTTTATTGGGGCAGGTAGAACCCAACCCGATATCATATATAAATCTCCCCAAACCCTAAATATCCCCCAAATCAACTTAATATTGGCGGAGATGGCCGCCTCATTTCAGGGTGTCGATATTCTAGATTTTGCTACTCTTTTTCTTGATGAACCCACGATGGAGTCGTGTTTTAAAGATAATGGATAAGGAGATAATGAAGAAGTCAATGGACTAGCTTCAACTTCATCTTGATCTTTGATATATGACTCTGGTTGTAATTTTATTTTGAAATTATGAATAGTTTGTTGGTTAACTTAATTGATAACTTATGAACTTATGATCTTCGCTTGTAATTTTGTTATAAACTTATGATATTTTATATATTGTACACTTGTTGATTGATATTTTTGTTTATTGATTGATATTTTATAAATTTATCTATATATAATAAAAAAATATTGTTTGTCGTGTCCCCGTATTCTAATTTTTTGGATTTTACCGTGTCCCATGTCTGTGTCTGTGTCATGCCTATGCATCTTAGATTGCAACTACTAGGACCTAGTGATAATGTCATTATAGTAGAGAAATTGATCTTTTAAAGGTGCTCCAACCAGAAGGTGAAGCCTCAATCAACCAGCACATCTGAAAAAAGTATGTCAATTTTAATGTGTGTGCGGGGGGTGTGTGTAAGTGTGTACAAACATAACGTCGATCTGATAACCCATGTTGACTCGCAAAGTCGCTCACACCACACCCATTCACCATCACATGCACATGCCCAGAAACATATGAATGCACACACCACACTGTGCACTAGCGCAAACACATGCACCACAGACTTCATTAAAGAAGCCACACTGGGCAAAAAGAATAGTCTATAAACATGATAGAGTAGACGTTGCAACATGATCAAGGTGAATATGCTTCCTACAATTCTATGTAACACAAAATTACCAGCATTCTGTTATAATTTGATAGTTGCCTCAGACACTATGTTTATAAAATATGATTCAAGTGCATTGTGCAAAAAAAACTGCAAACACAGACACAAAACCTGATTCATTCAGAATTCACATTGGGTAAACAGGCAGATTATTTCACATTATAGACCTTTTGAACAGGCAATCAAGATGGTCCACGCGTCCCACAAATTCATGTGACACAAAATTATCAACACTCTATTTTAAGCTAGCTGTCACATTGGGTAAAACACGCATGCACTACTAACACATATACATATAGATGTTTAAAATTATCAGTTGCATATCAGGTTTTGTTTCAACAACCAAGCAAGAGTTGGCATCCGAGCTTATTGCCTGTGACAGATGGATTTCCAATAAAAGCACTAGATCTAACAAATAAACCACAGTTGTTCAAAAACCGCATATGGTGCAAAGCTTGCGTGGAAGCCAAAATTGAGACCAAGTCAAATGCATGAATGGTTGTACCATTAAAAAGTTGAACGATAAACAGAAAGTACCATTATAGACATACAAGGCTAAGATAATAATGATGGCAAAATGGTAAGATAAAACCAAAACTGTAACAAACTATATATTACATTTAATATGTGGAACAGACTATTCATCATCCGCTACAAGCTCCAAAAGCTCAATATAATGGTAGGAACAATCCACGTATGGGTACTCTAATTTCAAAATTAACTGTTAGAAGTGTCTTAATTTTAAATTTAAGGTCAAGTTAAGGCCCTTCATGTCTATATGGTTCTGTAAAGTTCATCTTATTTATTTGATGTGTAGAGGATGTCCCCATTCCTGAGTAATGTAATTTTGTCAGAAACATTTACATTGGCGAACATATGACAATGAACCTATGATGTAGATCCATTTGCAAAGAATGAACCATTATACCCGCTAATCCATGATGGATTTATCTCTAGTTGTTTCTAATTAGATATGATTAACCCATTTAGGTTTGAATGTAGGAAAGTATCTTTTATTCAGGTCATTGAGATTGAGTTGTATTATGACTTACTTTATTCAATGTATCTTAAGCCTTTTATCAGTATTTCAAATTTGAAACCAATTAGATTTAGAATTTAGCTAGGAGTCTGAATTTAATTTTTGCCAGTATGTTTATTTGGTCGACTTTATCTTTCTGTTTGACCAAATATGGAGTTTTTTTTTTTAATTTCTCCAATATTTTGGATATGGTTATGTTACTTGAGATATGACTACCATTTATCTTTTAACTAAGGAGGTGTTATTGGTTCGAGATTCTCAAGTTAGACTCGGACAAATTCTAGGATTTCAAAATTGAATGTTATTGGTTTGAGACAGAGATTTGAATTTTAAAATCTAGTGTTATTGGTTTGGACTGGGATTTGGATTTGAAATCTATTGTTATTGCTTTGAGACCGGGATTTGGATTTCAAAATCTAGTGTTATTGGTTACTAGAACAAAGACTCTGACAGGACTTTTGAAATCCTACTTTTTAATCAAGTACCTCTAGTGGACTTTTTATCTGGACTTGGATTCTTCTCTCTCCAATTAATCATATGATCCTACCCCATTTATTATTATAGTTAATAATAGCTATGATAATAAAACTTTAATTGCTAATTTTAAAATAATAATTAATTATTATTAAATTATTATTACCAACAACTATTAACGAAATAGTAATTAACTTTTAATTAGTAATTGTGCATAATTAAGTATTATTGATTATTTTATTGTTCACTATAAAAAATTATAGTAATTTTGTGATCTAATTAATTAATAAAAGTTAGCAACAATATTAACTCAATTTTAGCCTACGAATTCTAAGATAAATAATATATAGTATCATTTCAACACTAGTAATTGTGAGCACTCATTATTTGTAATTAAACTTTTGGTTTTGTATTGAATATTTATTCTATTATTAACTAATTTATAATTTCTTATTTCAGTATATAATATTATTTAACTATGAGAGTGATATAATATATCTTGTTTATAAATATTATTTAAACTATAAAATTTAATAACTAACTAGTTATGATTCAATTATTATTAACATTAAACTAAATAAAAATTATTAATAACTAACAATAATTACTCTAATGTTCAGTATGAAATATTAATACTATTTTATTAAAAAAATAATTAGTTCATGGTAAGTTAGAACTTTGTATATTTAAATAATGAATAGTTCCACATAGTTAAAAATTCTGTAAAATTGTCCTAGTTGTAGTCCAAATTGTACTAGTTTTAGTCTAAATTATTCAACTCTAAGTCTAAGTCCTAGTGAAATCCAACTAAGAAGTCCAAATCCTGGTTCAAATTATTAGAGTTTGAGTCCGAGTCTTACTGAGATCCAACTAAGAAGTCCAAGTCCTACTAGGAAAAATTATTCGAGTTGGATTCAAGAATCCAAAACCAATAACACCGCCTAAGAGTTGTCAAGAAAAAGAAGCTGGTGTAAAATCTTTGAGATTATATTGATAGCGATCAATTATCAAGTATTGTTATTGGTTGTGATTTAGGGTTTTCCTTTAGTTTCTCCTCAAATTTCTCCTCCCTTGAAGCTTCCTGCATTGATATGTTGCCATCAAGTTTGTTCCTTATGACACTATCTAAATGTTGAATATAGAACAAGCGTGAAGCCCAGCGTTCATCCTCTCGATACTGAAAAGTGGAAGTAACATAGCATAAACCATAACCTAAATCAATTTTTAGTTTTATTTAGAAAAGTAAAGAAGTAATCCAATAATTTTAATAAATAAGAAATGTAGTTTTAAAATTGTAAAGAAAAACTAAAAATGAACAAAATAAAGATGATAAATTGATTCAACTAGTACAGGTAATAGAAAATTAAAAAGAAAATAAATGAAAAAATATTGCAAAGTTGTTGCCTCACTCATCGTCAACCTTTGTTATCTAAATCGCTGCGGACCTCAACAACAAATTGTAAAATTGAACTCCGAGTTAAAAACTGTAATAATTTTGAAAGTCATTGAGGGATATCGAGGTCATTAGCAATGCTCATCAAGATCATCCTAGGGTTTGGATGTCGCAAAAGTACAAACCTAGAGGAAGAGATGCATGCAGATTATTTTGGTTAGGATGATGGATACAGTGCCCCCTATGAGGCCCTTCCACTTTAATTGCATAACAAAAATGTACCATAGTGCTACACTATGCTATGAAAAAGCATAACAAGGCATATGCTATTTTAAGAAAGTGTGGTGCTATGCTGCTTTGCACTATTTTAGAGCATTGTGAAAATAACTCGTGGCCCTATGCTACATAAAGTACTATGCTAATTTTATCATTGCATTATCATTTATTGTTATCTCATTGAGTTTCAGACAACAAAAAATTATGCATTTGATTTGTTCTATACTATAAACTGTGTTCTGCCCAATATTAGTCTTATCGATTGCCATTACATTACATGGAAAGAGTGATCAAAAGCGTCGATCACAACATAAAAAAAATTGGTGAAACATTAAAACCAAGAGGACCTTGTAATCATCAATGCATACACATTAACCCAATCATTAGTCTTGATTCCAGAGGATCTTGAAGCCTCTAATGGTTGACTATGATAGACTGAGGGATGTTGCCTCAATCATACCAAGAAGCTTGGCTCTTACATGATTGATTTTATTATAGCCAGAGTTGGCCACAAGAAAACCATGGTCTACTTATGTAGGTCATGTTGTAGGATTAATGTCAAACCTTCTTCTAAACCTTATCACTCACCTCTCATTCTACAAATAGCAAAGGAATATGCAGCAATCTAGAGAAGAACATTCAGTAGAAAGGCACCATGAGAATAAATGATTTATTGAATTCAGTGCTTACAGACCTAGTTGGATGTGTAAAACTTAGAAATCCCATGAGGGCATGGGGGAGATGTGTAATCGCTTCAAGAGGCCCAAAAAAGGAAGCTTAAATAGATCATAATGCGAGGCAGAAATAGACCATACTACGTGAAAGATGCATGACCACTGTAGCTTTTTTCATAATAGCAGTAGGAGTACCCATAATTTAGTGTAGAGGTAATTCCTCGGGGGAATTTATCTACAATAGTAAATGTTATAGAGCAAATATACCATCCTCTTGTTACAAAAGGAAAAACTTAAAAGCTCAAAGTCAGACAATGATACAGACCAACAACAACAGAGTAATTAAATAAGAAAAACGGGAATGTAGAATGAGAGAAAAACAAGGTTTCTTACGTATAGGTACCCAAATTAAATTGAAAAGACAAGGAACCTACGATATTTCTGATAGAAATTACATAACAAAGTACTCATACTCCTAGTACTCATACTTTTAGGAACATAGGATTTTGCCCTTGACAAGAAGGGTTGACAGTGAAGGATTCATATACTGACCCAACACAGACGAGACACACCTCAAGAATTCTTGTTAATGCTAGAACATTTCTGGTTAAGTTAGACTTTTATTCTTTACCCAGGTCAAAAAAAATTATGAATAAGAAAAACCTGCATGAGACTTCAATTACACAAAGAGATTTAGGAAAATAGACCTAGTAATACCAAACTTAACTAAGGATGCTAAATCATTTGAAATACGAGAAGAGAAAGAAGAATCTTTAATGAGGACAACTCTATATATTCTATTATATTCACTTTTCTAAAGATTTCTGCACTAAAACTCCTTCGAACACCCACCAAGAGTGTAAGTGTAAGAAGCATGAGACAATTTTGCAGACAAATCTAGTGTAAAAGTTAATTAGCTTAGTCAATAACTACATCCATTAGCTTACATCTCTACCTCAGCCTCAAACCCCAAGTTCTGTTAGCAAACTTCACCTAACATATTTTTTTTAAAATTAAGAGGAATAAAATAGTGAAAGCATAAATGATCCTTACTTTCATCAGTCTTGCAAAAGGCACAAGTATGATCGATATTGCACATTGATCAACCATCCTAGGTTGTCCAATGTAAGTCACCTGTAAATAGCTTTGTAAAGCCAACATGAAACTTATGATTAGGGGCGTAAATGGAGAAGATAAAGTTTCAGCCATATAGTTGTGAGTCCAAACCCAAACCGACCTTACTCAGGTTTGCCTTCCGAGCAACTTGAGTCCAATCCAAGTCAGGCTCGGTCCAGGTTGAATAGAAGGCCAGAGAGGCCGAGATAAGCGAAGGCGATGAACCGGTGACGGCAAAGGGGAGAGGGCATACAGAGGCATGGCAAGGGTGAAGGCTGGCAGAGTAGAGGGAAGGAGAAGAAGTACGGGGAAGATGGGCAAATGGGGACGAAACAAAAGAGATGATGAAAATAAAAGACAGAGGAGATGAAGAAGCGGGGGGAGGCATATGGGAGTCAAGGAGATGAAGAAGAGGTGGTGTTCAGGTAAGGAACTAGGGTTAACAATAGTTGTTGAAGCCAAGTTGGGTCAGGTTACCAAACCACCAAAATCGACCTCGCCACAATTTCCATATTTTTTCGAATACGACCCGACTTCGGCAACTTCATATTTAACCCCAAATTTTTCCAGGGTGTGCTAGTCGAGATGGGTACAAACCCGCCGACTTCGACCCCAACTATCATATTTGTATTTGTTTCCTTGTTCATGGATACAACATGATATTAAAAAGATAATAAATTCATATATTTGATGAAAACAAGTACAGACTCATATCAAATATAAATACAAGACGGATATTATTGAATATGCCTATTGAGTCTTGATTGAAAAGAAGAGTACTTATCCTTCAACTTTAGCTCCCTCGTTACATCAACATAAGAAAAATATACATGTAATCAACATTTCTTGTAATGTGGTTCATTGTTTCCACATATTGTCGCTTATCTCACTAGTAATTAGATATTTGCAATGTTATAACATCACCTTGTTCGACTCGTTATGTTGCAATGGTGGTGAGTTTTGGGACATTGTTTTAATTGAGATGATCTTGTACTCCTTGGGATGTTGGCTTCTACTCTTTAATCTCTTTTTGTTGAGTAGTGCCAACTCGCCCTTTAAGTGATTGTGTTGTCTCAGTATACTCACATCAGTACTTACGGCCACACACCTGAAGTGCAGGCCTAGCGCCTGCAGATTTGTATGAGGCATTGTGATTCAACAATGCACACATCCTAGATTGCCCCATTTATGCCTATATACGGTACAACCAATATTGAGAACTATCCAATATGGTTTAACTAGAAACCCAACAAAAATTAGAAAAAACAAACCCCGCCAAGAGTAGCCCCAAACTGAGTCTTTCAACTCGACGGTTTTCTCTTCTGCTGCTTTCCTCCTCTCAAGACAACCCAACCAGCTTTGGGCAAACCTCACTTATTCATTTTATTTAGCTGTGAAGTTTTTTTGTTTCTTCTGATGGTGTAACCAGTTAACCTCTGTTATTTCTTTTCCTTCTCTGTTATTTCCTTTTTCTTCTGTGTCTTGACATTTTCTTCTTTTTCTAATCTTTTCTTCCTCCAAATCTTTTTCTGTTTTGTTTATTCTCTTATTCTCTATTGCAGCTTCTGCTTCCTTTGTTATTGCTATGCTCTCTTCCTCTATTGCTACTGCTCTTTTTTGCTTCTACTTCTGCTTTTACTTCAATGTTTCCAAGTGCAGTGCAGTGTTAATTGACTGATTTTCAAAACCATACAAAAAAAACTCAAATGTGCCTCACTTCTGCCTTTCAATCAAACCACGACAGGGTGTGTGCCTCGCCTTGACTACATTGGTCAACTTCAACAACAATCCAAGTTTCCCCTTATCCTTCGTGTGTTTCAACTTCACATCATTTTCAAGTACTCCATGGATTCATGTTTGCTCCTACTTCTTGGCATAAGTAGAATAAGTGGAAACTATAATGTAGTTGGCCGATATTGAGAATCTGTTAATGAAGATAGTATCCATAGTACACGAACGGCTTCTAATACCATTTGATCCATAATCTGAGATATCACTCTCTCCTATCCCACGAAAAGGGTACAAGAATTTACTATGTAACACGAACACTCCTATTATGGAGCCGTGTGGTGTCTGAAACGTGTCTGACATGCGTGTCGGACACACGTGTCATGTGTATTTTTAAGAATTCATCATGTGCCTGTGTGTCGTGTCTATTTCAATGTTGCTGTGTTCGTGCAACATAGAAAATTTGTTGAAAAAATGATGTTGTTAGTAATTGGAAATTTCCTCTGTTTGATCCCACTAGGAAGATCATCATAGCAGTGGAAGATGTTTTTTCCTTCCACCGTTTTGCTCATCTTTCTCTTCATGATTTAATTACAAAAGTACAAGGGTTCTTCTAGGTCTAGTGTTACCAAATCCGGAGTACCCTTTGGTTTTGGAAAGGGGGCGTGGGTATATGGTACATTACTTCAATAGTAGTACTCAGTATGATTGGATAAGCTTAACGAGATCAGCTTTGTGGGCCATGTTATGCTTGGGAGAATTCATTAGGGTCATTTGGACAAACATGCATGCATTTGCTAGAGACGCATACATATACATTCGAAGACATGTAAAATAAAATTTTATGATAATCGAAACTTTCATCTTTAAATATCTATAAAGCAAGTCTAAAATGGTACTTTTTCAAAAATAAAAAGAAAAAGAAAACTACTTTAATTAAAATATGATCATAATTCTAATTACATTAAATAATGAGCATTCACCTTTCAGACTTTAATGACAGTGTCAGTTTCAAAGACCGTAATTTCTAGTGTAAAGTACATCAAAAGACCTAATTAAATCAATTAGTCATTAGTTCTCTTATTTTATTCTCAAGTCAGTAGTCCAAATCATGAATGCACCACAGATCGGAACATGGCAAATGGATTGTGATTCCTGAGCTATGAAGTGAATTAGGTAAAACTAGCCTAGGTATTTTAGTCAGGGGCAACATAATTTTTTTCCCCTTATAGTGGAAGCTTTCTAGAGTTCAACTGAAATTGTCTTAGGGGTTCATTGTTAATAGGTTTTGGTTAGTTTATAATCAATAACTAACATCTTTTTATATAACACAGATTAATATTTTTTCTAAGTCAGTACCCGCTAGTTCTAATAGGTTAACACCAAAATATAGACAATACTTTCTAGAACATCTTAATTTTAAATTTTTAAATTGGAATTCAGACCAAAAACCTTCTTTTTGTTTTGATCCAAAATGAACTAGATTTGGACAAGGTAACACCTCGGATTTATTTGTCAGTATTTCCTTTGTCTGGTAGCTCTTTTACATAAATTGACATTTGCTTGAAAGCCAACTAGAAGAGCTTTCAGATAACGCTAGTTTTATACTCAAATTTTGTTTACTACTCTAAGAAATTAATGAAAATTGTAAACCTTTTGCTCAACTTTTTAAGAATTTAAGATTGTGGTTTCTTCTTTGATAATTATAGGTAAATATCAACTTCTGAAAATGTTTAAAACCAAATCAAAGTTAATTTTTATGTTCCGCTATGGGTCATACCCCATATCCGATCACAAATTGGTAGGGAAAGAGTTCACCGTTGACAATCTTGATGAAGTTTCATAAACAATGATTTAAGGTTAAACCTGACAAGTATTGCTTGACCTTTTGATGCTTGGCAATATTGTGAGTTCCTTGCTTAGTGGCGATGAAGAAGCATTCAAACTAATAAGCTTATTATCTTTACTAGTGCTGCTCGAAGATAACTCATCTACCGACTTATTATCTTCCTGTTTTCTTTCCACAGGCTTTAACTTTGCTACCAGTAAACTTTGAAAATTTTAGCTTTTGATTGTTATTCTTTAATCCCTCCATGCACCGGTTCAACCTGTGTATGAGCTTTGATTTAATTTCTAAAGGAAAGATTTTATTCTTTGTTGGAAGAGTTGATTTCAAGGTTAGGGAATTATGCAAATCCTACTCCAGTAGAAGATTTGTTTAAGTTTGAAAGTTACCTTAAGTTCTCGAAAAACACTGTTACTAAATCTGTGCTTGAAGTGCTTCCAAAGATAAGTTAGATAGGAGAAGTGTCAATATGTCAACTGGCATGCAACAATTCCAAAGAACATTGCATCCAACCAAGAATTGACTCAACAATTGATACACTTGCTCCAATGGCAAAATCGTGCGAAACAACCTCTAAAAGGCCTAAGAAAATAATCATATTATGGTAGGATGAGTGCAAGCCTGAGAAAGCATTCAAAGCCGAGCAAACTAACGCCTATAGCGGAAAATATTTGTCACAGTCCAGCCAGATCAATTTTATCCTAGTTCCTGCATAAAATGTACGTGAAGAAAAAAATAAATAAAGGCGTATTGGTTAGGGATGTGTGGGAGAATAAACTGCAATGTAGACAAGGGCACTCATCTACTACATGTACGTGGCATTGTTGTTCAATTGAAGAGTACCTCTTCAAGGGTTGTTATATATCTTTATCATATGAGTAGCATCTTTAAATTCTTTCATAGATATGGGCTATGTGCGACTAGTTTTTCAAATCGGTTGTCCATAGTACAGACTTATCATCATATCAAACAAACAGGTATCTTTACCATAGAACATAAGAATAACCTAGAAAAGCTTACTACTCTAAAAGAATAACTTTTCATGCAGCTTGTAATGCATGATTGAGCTTAGTGTTAAGCAACAATTCCTCGTTTGTTTTTTTATTATGATTATTTACATCTCTTTAACCAATTATCCGCATAAAGAAACCATTCTTTATGATCTCATTATCGTCAAATTCTACCAAGAGAACTATTGATTATGCACCATTCTCAATGCCAACTACATAAGTATCAAAGTGAATTGTTTGTTTACAGAAATAATAGGTGAAAGGGACCTCAATAATGATAATAAACAGATAAATAAGGAGTTATTCAATTAATATTGTAAGAAACTAAACCACACATTACAAACTACATGAAAGTTATCCTTTGAAAATATTAAGATATTTTACGTTAATCCTATACTCTAGAAAAAGATATGCTCTACTATAAAAATAATTTGTGTATGATGTTTAATAAGCCTACGCCGTACACAAGTCATTAGCAAACTAATAGCACATAATTCTTATCTAACAGTAAAAAAAAAAATCAAATTATGCTAATAATTTGTTAGAGATATAACAACCTTTAAAGATGCCATCAACAATTGCCCAACAATACTATCTACATGTGGTGATGAGCGCACAAATTTATCCTCTCATGATTCATAACCAACGCACCCTATATTTTCACAAATATTTTATGCAATAACAAAACTAGAATGATTTGTTGGACCTATAAAAAATATTTCCATTTGTTTTGAATTTCTTCTCATACTTGATCTCATTAGCATAATAATGACATATTTTTGCAAATCCTCTGGTGACTTATTTTGCAAACTCTGCCATTCTAATAATTGTTTCAACTTCTGAACTAATTCTTGATTTGATGCAATTTAAGTTAGAATTATTGCACGACATTTGGCACATTGATCCGTCCTCTGCCTAACTCATTTTTGGAAACACTTCAAGCATAAATCTAACAACGTAGTATTTTTCTACAACTCCAAGGTCAATTTTCAAACTTAAATAAATCTTCCATCGAAATAGGATATGCATCATTCTACTAACCTCCAAATCGATCCTCCCAACAAAGAATAAAACCCTTCATTAAAACTTAAAGAACAGTCTATTCACATAATGTTGGCCCAAATGTCCATCACTCTAGTTTTGATTATGATTAACTCATATAGTTATAGTACTAATGATCTTATGTTTATATAGTTTCAGGTTTTCTATCAAGATCTTAGTAGGTGCTTAGCTTCAACAAAAGAGTTTTGGAGCTAACACATGTAGATTTAAGAGCTCGCACATCAAGATCGCATCTAGCACTCGTATGGAGTCAAGCTCTTTGGATCGTGTTTGGATCGAGTCGGCTTGGAGAAAAAGTTCTACAAGAAGACTTCGGTTTGTTTAGTTTTAGTTTGTGTTTAGATCTTGTGTAAGATAGACTAGCGTTGATACGCTCAAGTTCACACACACATATAAGTTCAATATGTTTGGTTTTCGGTCTAACCGGGTTTGGATTCAAGTACACACACATATATATATGGTGTTCATAAATAGATAGAATCAAAACAAGTTTACATGATTTAATGTATATTGGATTTCAACTATATACATCTATGCTTCATATATTTAGAAAAACTTATTTTGATGATTCTATTTCATGTGCTTAGAGTTTTGTAATTAACAAAACTTATTTTGAATTTAATGTCAAAAACATAGATATATCTTTTATATGCGTATTGGATTCTATCCATACACTCTATACTTCAAAAGAGTTTAAATATCTTGTTTTTGTATTTATACAAGTTTAATAAAAATCAGATTTCCATTTCAAAGTTTGTATTTTGGAAAAAATCGATTTTGGTTTAAAGCTTAATTTCTATATCACAAAAATAATTCAAATAGTTTGTAATATGTGTTGATTTTTGATCACACATATTTGTTCTTTAAATATTTATGAGAACTTATTTTTGTGGACTTTATGAGATTTTGTGGATTTTATAGGTATTAAAAAGATCAAATTTCAAACCCTGTAAACCCTAGCCTGAGCCTGCTGGCGGTCGACCGGCCGGTCGACCGAACCAGAGCTCGATCGACCGCTCGGTCGACCGATGTGCACAAGAACGTGCACAAAGCCTTGCCTATAAGGCCGGTCGACCGGGTGGTTTACCAACTATAACTACCCAACTCTCGGGTAGTGCCGGTCGACCGACAAGGCTGGGTGCCTTTAGGCTCGGTCGACCGAACGGTCGACCGGTAGGCGAGTTTGCCTCGGACGGTCGACCAGTGACTCAACGGTTAGAAATATTACCGTTGGCCGGTCGACCGGCCGGTCGACCAACAGGTCAAAATTGTCCTTTTCTGGATCCCA
This sequence comes from Agave tequilana, assembly GCA_038442645.1. NCBI lineage: Eukaryota > Viridiplantae > Streptophyta > Magnoliopsida > Asparagales > Asparagaceae > Agave > Agave tequilana. The sequence goes on along the minus strand of JAVJIF010003790.1, from coordinate 144,043 downwards.
ACGGCTATATTCTTGAGATCCTATATATAAATAGGGATTCTCTTGAGCTATTTAAACTAAGATTTTTAAGAGGTATTCTTCTCATCTTTTCAAGTGTTTTGCAGTATATTTAAAAGAAGTTTTTGAGCCAAAAATCTTTATCTTTTATTTGTTTTCAAAGTGTTGGAAAAATCAAAGAAAAGGAAGTCTTTGGGAAATTGATTTTGATCGTTATTTAAATATCTATCTTGTGTTTTTTACCAAGTGTTTTTCTTTGTTATTCTCTTTTCAAACACTTTGTTTTCTCACACTTTGAGCTATCATCTGTAATCCTATCTATAGGATCTTGTTTTTGTGAGAAATATTGTTTGTGGTCTATTTTGATCACAAAGTGTTGTTTGTGATCATTGGATCACTAAGATTGTAATCTTTTCTTTGCCTTGGCTTTGCGCATATCCCTCTTGTGTAAAGATGATTGTGTTTGAGAGAGAAGTATACTCCAAGTGTAGAGTTGTAATTTCTTGGTGAAGATCCCTTTGTGGAAGGTCATGTGTGGACATAGTGAAAATCCTTCTGTGTGAAGGCGGAGACGTAGAGCAGTGGCTTGAACCTCGAAACATATCTTGTTGTTTGCGTTTGATCAACTATCTCTCAACTCTATCTCTCTTATATCTTGCATTGTCTTATATTGCACATATTCATATGCTAGATATAGTCCGTGTGTGCCCACACTTGTGTTGAATCAAGAGAGCTTCATATAGCACACAACTCTTAATTTAGAGGAATCTCGAGGAGTAGTTTCAGAGCCCTTCACGGGGAATTCGGGCTCACTCTTGATTACACATAGTGTGTTGCAATTGAGTTTTAATTTCCGCATCATTTGTCCTAGATTAGCTATTACACCTATCACCCCCTCTAGGTGTATTTCAATTGGTATCAGAGCTTGGTGATCTTGATTTGAGTCTAACAACCTTGAGTTAAAGATCCTCATTCTAACTAATCACAATATTTGTTTACACACACATATGGATTTCCTTGCCCCTCCCATGTATGATGTTACCAACATCGATATGTGAAAATTTAAGATGAGTGCATACCTTAAATCCCTAAGATTGCATGTTTACATTGCCACTACCAAGAAATCTTATCTTGGTAATGACGAGCATATAGAGGCTAATGCACAAGTCTTAGTGGCACTTAGGCACACACTTAGTAAAAATCAATTTTTTATAGTTTCTCATTATGATTCCATTTTTACAGTGTGAAATAGATTTGACCTCTCCCGAACTACAAACAATAAACAATGTGGAGAAAAAATCTAGTGGAGAAGAGTCCGACCAAGCTTGCTTCAAGGTCCAAGGCATGACTCCCTTGAGGTAATTTCGAACACTCAATTAGATGATAGTGCTAGTTCTTCTTGTGATGATAACATGGATGCACATGCATTAAATGAAGAACTATCTATGTTTTGTGAAAACTTGCTTTCAAAGTACAAAGCTTTGAAAAGTAAGAGTTTTAAATTAAAAGAAGAAAATAAAAATTTGTTTTCTAAGCTAAACATGATTTTACAAGAGAGAGTTGAGATTTTAAGTGAAAAAGACTCCTTGAAAACTAAACTTGACATTGCTTTAAAAGAAAACGAAATTTTAAAGAATAAAAATGATTATGATGATTTTTGAAGAAAAATGAGATTTTGTCTTCAAAACTTGAAATTGTTTTAAAAGAGAATGATTCTTTGAAAAATAAAATTGTTTTAATTTCAAAAGAATTGAAATTTGTTTCAAAGGAAAATATTTCCTTAAAATGATTTTGATTCACATGTTTGTCATGCTACTATAGATTCATCTTCTATTAATAAAAATGTTGCATGCTCCACTTCTCCTTCAATCATTGAAAATGATATTTGTATTTTGAGGAAAAGTGTTGATTATTTGGGCTCCACTTTGAGCCAATGTGTCATGAACCACACACATTTGAAATCTATATTTTGAAAGAAACATACTCCACATATTCATGCACAACATTCACAGCATACACATACTTCTCATATTCACACACATGACACTATGTATGCTCATGTATACACTTGTACACATTGTGAACGTACGAGCCACATTGCAAAGTTTTGTTATGATAGAATAAATGTTTCATATTTTGTAAATAAATTTGTTTGGGTTAGGAAAGCTGCTAACCCTTATGGACCCAAGAAAGTATGAGTACCAAAATTCACCCATATTGTATTTGATGTAGGTGTGGACTCTCACTTAACGTGAGTGTATTGGTGCCTTGATAGTGGATGCGATCCGAGCCTAAAGATCATATTTTTTAATGCATCACTTTCAAGAGATGTTTGGTGGAAGGTCCACTATGGTTTGGAGACCTAGAGATTGATTCATTAGTTTTGGTAACTATCTCTAACTCCCATTTTTTTACATGCTTTCATATAAATGTTTGTAGTATGTCTTGAGTTTTAATGTTCATTATATTAAATGTAATGTTATTAGACATGTGATATACATAGATAGTCTTTGAGATACACCCATATTCATATGAATTCATATTTTGTGTTCTCACTATTGTTTAAGTACTATGTATATATTAGTTCTAAAATACATGCATTTGGCCTAATGATCATGTTTGTTTTGTGATTCATGTGGTGATTACTTATTTAGATGTACTTTTCATTAAACCTTGTGTTTATACTTGTACAAGTAGTGGGCTACACTTGATTATTATGTGTTTGTACTTCATTACTCATTTGTACTCATTACATGTATATGTATAATCTAGTTTTGATGATTCTTTTATTTATACTTATTTTTCCTATTTTTTATACATGTTTAGCTTCATGTAAATGTTATTTTTGTCTAAAACTAATAGATATACATGTATATCCTAGAGCCACTTGCCTTTATGTAATATACTTTTGTGAACTAGTCTATATTTAGATATGTATCTATACCTTTAATTTCAATAAAACATATATATACCTTGATGCTTGTTTAGTTTTGATGAAAATTTTAGTTTTGATGGTTTTTATGTTTTAATAAAAGAATTTCATGTTTGTTTTGAACCTTATTGATTATTTTCATGAATATGATATTCAAATGATTTTTGTGCACTTACATTTCATTTGTTTACTCACATACTTGTTTTATGAGCACATTTTTTAGCCTTTTAAATATTGAGTGACAATTTTTTTGTGTACTTAACAATACTTCATGGGATATATGATTTGGTTTCATGTCTTGAAGGATCTTAAACTAGTTTTTCAAATATTATTTTAAACTAATTTCTTGATTCTTAAATTGGCAGAGTTTTGAAACATGTTAAATTATTTTCAAACTCTTATTTTTAAAAAATCCCTACCAACCAAAGGGCGGTTGGATGGGCGACCATGCCTTGTATACCTCTTATTGAATATCTTTTAAACTTGTGCATGAATAGGGTGGTAGGTATGAGTTATACACATAATCTTCATGAAATTTTATTTTTATATACTCATATGTGTTTCTTAGATACATATGCTTCAAATTTCAATTGGTATTTTCATTTTTATACATACATATAGATGATTTGATTGTGCTTGTTTTACAATGTCTTTACATTTTTAAAACACAAATTATGTTTATGTTAAACTTGATTTTATTCTAAAGGTTAATTGATATCTTTACAAGATTATGTATTGATTTCAATTGGTGTTTATTTGGTATCAAAATGTAATTCATATTTCACTTTCAATTGGTATCAAAATCTACTATTGGTATCTTTAAAAAAAAATTCTACAAGTGGTACCAACTTTTGTTTTTGTCAACTACAATTTGATTGCATAGGTATCACAATTCATTTTGTTGACTTTAAAAAATTTCAAAATTTTGTTTTAAAAGTGGTTTCAAAATTTGTTAATATATATTGTCTATATGCAAGGGAAGCTTAACATCTTCTTTATATACAGATTCATGTTGAGTATGTCTCACAATGAGGAGCTTGACCTCTCTTCTTTACGTGATACACGTGTGTAGGTGGAGCTTAACATCTCCGCTTATACATTGTATATTATATTTTATGTGGGTTAGGGTCTAGTCATCCTTCTCCATGTAATGCATGAATGCAAGGGGAGCTAACTCACCGTCTCTCCTCTTCATGAATGTATATCGCATATACATCTTTATTGTTTGGTTGTCTTCACCCCTTTGTTGATGAATTAACAAAAAGCAGAGAAGAATTTAGAGAGTTTATATATGCATGTTTATATCTTTGCTTATGCATATATGTTTGTGTTTACTTTATGCATTTCATTGAATATCTATTTGTTTATTGCTATGCATGAGTTAAAGGGGGAGCTTCTATGAAGCTTATCTTTAATCCATGCATATATAACTCCATGAGTTTTGTCATCATCAGAAAGGGAGAGATTGTTGCCCAAAGGCCCATCACTCTAGTTTTGATGATGATTAACTCATGTAATTATAGTACCAATGATCTTGTGTTTATATAGTTTCAGATTTTCTATCAAGATCTTAGTAGGTGCTTAACTTCAATAAAGGAGTTTTGGAGCTAACCATGTAGATTCAAGAGCTCGCAAGTCAAGATCGCATCTAGCACTCGGATGGAGTCAAGTTCTTTGGATCGTGTTTGGATCGAGTCGGCTTGGAGAAGGATTTCTACAAGAAGACTTTGGTTTGTTTAGTTTTAGTTTGTATTTAGATCTTGTATAAGATAGACTAGTGTTGATATGATCAAGTTCACACACACAAGTTCAATGCGTTTAGTTTTCGGTTTAACCGGTTTTGGAATTCAAGTACACATATATATGGTTTTCATAAATAGATAGAATCAAAAAAAAATTACATGGTTTAATGTATATTGGATTTCATTTATATACATCTATACTTCATATATTTAGAAAAACTTATTTTAATGATTCTATTTCATGTGTTTAGAGTTTTGTAATTAACAAAACTTATTTTAGATTTAATGTCAAAAACATAGAAATATCTTTTATATGTGTATTGGATTCTATCCATACACTCTATGCTTCAAAAGAGTTTAAATATCCTGTTTTTGTATTTATACAAGTTTAAGAAAAATCGGATTTCCATTTCAAAGTTTGTATTTTGAAAAATATCGATTTTGGTTTAAAGCTTAATTTCTATATCACAAAAATAGTTCAAATAGTTTGTAATATGTGTTGATTTTTGGTCACACATATTTGTTCTTCAAATATTTATAAGAACTTATTTTTGTGAAATTTATGAGATTTTATAAGATTTTATAAGTGTTAAAAAGATCAAGTTTCAAACCCTATAAATCCTAGGCTGAGCCTGCTGGCGGTCGACCGGTTGGTCGACCGATGTGCACACGGCCTTGCCTATAAGGCCGGTCGACCGGGCGGTCGATCGACTATAACTACCCAACTCTCGGGTAGTGCCGGTCGACCGTCTACCCAACTTTCGGGTAGTGCCGTGGACCGGGCGGTCGACCGACAAGGCTGAGTGCCTTTAGGCTCGGCCGACCGGACAGTCGACCAGTAGGCGAGTTTGCCTGGGGCAGTCGAACGGTGACTCAACGGTCAAAAATATGACCGTTGGCCGGTTGACCGGCCGGTCGACTAACAGGTCAAAATTGTCCTTTTCTGGAACCCAACGGCTATATTCTTGAAAGCCTATAAATAGGGGTTCTTTTGAGCTGTTATACTAAGATTTTTAAGAGCTATTTTTCTCATCTTTTCAAGTGTTTTGCAGCAAGTTTAAAAGAAGTTTTTGAGCCAAAAATCTTTATCTTTTATTTGTTTTCAAAGTATTGAAAAAATCAAAGAAAAGGAAGTCTTTGAGAAATTAGTTTTGATCTTTATTTAAATATCTATCTTGTGTTTTTTCCAAGTATTTTTCTTTATTATTCTCTTTTTCAAACACTTTGTTTTCTCACACTTGAGCTATCATCTCTAATCCTATCTATAGGATCTTGTTTTTGTGAGAAATATTATTTGTGGTCTATTGTGATCACCAAATGTTATTTGTGATCATTGGATCACCAAGATTGTAATCTTTTCTTTGCTTTGGCTTTGTGCCTCCCTCTTGTATAGAGTGATTGTGTTTGGAGAGGAGTAGTGTACTGCAAGTGTAGAGTTGTAATTCCTCGATTGAGGTCCCTTTGTGAAAGATCATGTGTAGCCCAGTGTTCTAAAAAAAGGTTTAAGAGGTCGATTAATCGTCCGCTTAAATGTTTTCGGCCTGAAACCGAGCAGAACTTGAAGAAAGCGGTCCGATTACTCAGTCAGGTGATTAATTCGCTTAAGTGATGATTAAGCGTCTAATGGGTGATTAATTAGCGTCCGTTTAAACGTTATTCAATCATTTTCTAAATGAATTCAAATTTCAAATCCATTAAGCTAATTGAACTCAAACCCAATCCAATAATTGAGGATATAAACTGTCACGTGTTGGAGAATTAGAGCTCGCGAGCCCTAATATCAGCATCCTTGATCCTCCTGCGGCGACGACGAAGCTCCCGAATCTCACGAAGAAGCTCTCGATGCTCACTGCGACGAGACGACAAAGGTCCCGAAGTCCTAATTTTATCTGAAGCTCTCGAAGCTCACGGCGGCGACGATCCTCCTGGGAAATTAGAGCTCCCAAAGCTCGACGACGAAGAAGTTCACAAAGCGTTAATCCTCCTATGGCAAACTCTCCCTTCGAGGACGACCTCCCCTTGCGGTTGATCCTCCACTGCGACCTCCCTCTTTGTCGACAAAGATCTCCCCTTGTGATTAGCTCTCTGGTCAGCAGCAAAGCGTCATTGATGACCTTCTCATGCGTCAACGACGACCTTCCCTTGGTTAGCTTTCTCTCCCCCTCGCGTGCACGTATTTTGCCCAGGTTTTTATTAATGGTCTTTGTTTCTTTTAATAGGTTGATGAGTGCCTCAAGCGTGAGCAGGATAAAGTTGCATCTAACAGTGAATTAAAGTTGTTGGAAGTATGTTGCTTTTGAAAGCATATATTTATTCATTTAAAAAGCATTTTTTAACTATACTTGTTGGAGGAGGAGGTACATTGATGTACTTCGAACTGATTGTCAAATTCTTCTTAGTTCTAGCAATTTAATTTTTCAAGTTATGTTTACTATATCTTTTATGCTTTTTTTAGAGTTTGTAGAACTCATATTTCCATGTTTTAAGTATTATCATATTATTATATATTAAAATAATAATAAAACGTATAATCTGTTTAATCACCGTTTAAACTGTTTAAGCATTATGCGCTCTCGGACCGCGCGCGCACTGAAACCGCTTTTTAGAACATTGGTGTAGCCATAGTGGAAATCCTTCTGTGTGAAGGCGGGGACGTAGAGCAGTGGTTCGAACCTTAAAACATATCTTATTGTTTGCGTTTGATCCACTATCTCTCAACTTTATCTCTCTTATATCTTGCATTGTCTTATATTGTACATATTCATATGCTAGATATAGTTCGCGTGTGCCCACACTTGTGTTGAACCAAGAGAGCTTCATATGGCACCTCAACTCTTAATTTAGAGGAATCTCGAGGAGTAGTTCCAGAGCCCTTCACGGAAAATTCGGGCTCTCTTTGTTACACATAGTGTGTTGCAATTGAGTTTTAATTTTCGCATCATTTGTCCTAGATTAGATATTACACCTATTCACCCCCCCACCCCTCTAGGTGTATTTCGCATAATGAATCCTAAAAGGGAGAAAGAGAACAATAATCAAAAGCTACAAATTTCACAATTTACAGTAATAAATTCAAACATTTTAAGGAAACAATTTATCGTGTAAGCCATCCACATGCTCTGTACAATAGTCAAGGAAACACCATCCATTTCTTACCTCAATTAGAATAAACGCTTAATTTTAGGGGGGCCTTGAACTAATCAACTAAAGTCAGAAAATATCTCTCTATTTTATAATTCATCACTAAGCCCCCGCAAAGTTTCATTAGTGGGTCTTTAGGTTGACAGTTGATTAATAGTGTAAGTTTTAAAGCTAAAAAGACTTGTTTGCATTTTTACTAGATCAAAAATTAATTTTCCCTTTCTTCTTTCATCTTCCTTCTTTTTCTTCTATCTAAAATCCAACCTCCTTAGTGAGAGATCCTCCTATTTGAGGTGAAATTTATATTTAGTTTCCCATTGATGGTTGTGTATCCTCCTCAAAAGTTTATAATGGAAGAATTAGACCTCAATTATAATTTTGTTAAATTTCATGTTTTTCCCTTAAATTTCTTTGAAAAAGTTCAAACTTATTTGCAGCCGATTGAAAGAGTAGTTGCTACTTAATGATTGCTTGAATGGATAACAAATTTAGAAGATAAAGAGAAGTTCCAATAATCTATTAGATTAATTAATCATACTAGCTTTCGTAATGTAAGATCATGAAACTAAAATTGAGAAACAAGGGAACAACCCTAAACCATTACCCATCACATTTATGCCATACTTCTCTTCTATTTTCTTCTAATTTGTAATTTAAAAGACAATGGGAAGAACGCTAACACATTACTTGTCCTTGCAAGAGGTAGAAGAAAGGGGCATTTTAGTTAAAAAAATGTTTTCAACATCATATGATGTCATGTGCCCATAAAACTAACGGAAAATATCAATGTGATAAAAGCTTAAAATATTAGAGGGGATTAGTGATGAATTATAAAATAGATGGAGGTTTTCTAACTTTAGTGATTAATCACGGGGTCCGGGTTTCTGAAATTAAGTGTAGAATAAAAAAAATGCATGTGAATGAAGGAATTCCAAAAACTAATAGGGAGGTTACCTTCCACGATCAATAGTAAAGATAGCAAGCCTATTATACTTAATAATTGGAATAAATTTTTTCAGTGCTAATAAATAAGGATCTCACTATACTGCTAAGCAGTAAAAGACCAAGCAAAACATGTCAAGTCTTGACCTTAAACCATCTTGTAGTTACAAAATTTCAGCATCCGTGTTACCATTTGGAATCACATTCTTCTTATGTAATGGACATACTACCTCCAATGGCTCACATTCTTAGTATCCATTGGATCTATTTACATTACATTGTGACGCTATAGCTTTCACTTATGCTAAAAATATGAAACAAGATTTGACATGAATCCATGGTGAAATTGAGGCTGACTAGGAGAACACACGACACATACAACACATACGAGACATTGTTGTTGAAGACAACCAATTTGGCAAAAAGTGCAAGGTGAGGCACAAAAGGTGTAAGGTAGGATTAATTGCACCTTATGTTACCAGAGTTCGTAGTTATCTCCTATGATTTTTTATCCTTTAGAAGTTTTGCTATAGTTGAATTTAAGGCCATACCTATATAGAGATTACTGGGATTAGACACATGTTGGTAACAATATCTCTTCGGGCTTGTGTGTTGTTCCATTATAGTAATCTAATCAACTAAAAAGCTATGGGATCGAATAGGTCGCAAAGCTTTCCAGCCACCACCCAACTAATAAAAGAAACACAACCACTACTAATCAATATTTCCAAAAACACATGTACGAAAAGTCAAAAAACACACGTATAATTCCCACCATGGAATACATGTGTCCGCAAAACACATGTGCGGTCTCCATAGTTGGATACAAGCATGTGTCAACAAAACAAGTGTGATCCCCACTGCAGGATACAATCACGAGCTCGACCCCACATGTGATCCCCACGGCGGGACACAACCATGTTGATCAAATCATGAATAAGGCAACTACATACGAAAGATTACATGTATACATGCATGATCCCGAGCTCCGAGCTTAAGATGTTAATGTCGATACGCTGTAGGTGGGCCCATGTTAGCTCATGCTAGGTCGATTGTGTTCACAAGGCCAAGCATGGGGGCACGCACAGATGCGGCTCATGCCATGTGCTGGGCGCAGTCAACCACAGCCAATCAAAAGCATCTTTTAGCACACGGGCAGAGAGGGGAGTGGAGGCGGGATGTAAGAGGAAGGTAACATAAGGTTGTTGTCGACATAGAAAGGCAAGGATATGGTGGAGAGAACTAACCCTCTATAGAGAAGACACATATTTTGTATTAAACTTAAAGCATGCAATACTTCCGCCCACCCCCCTTGTTGGACACTCACAAACTCATGCACCAAAAGGTTCTCTTAGTGAAAGCAAAGGGGCTAAAGCCACAAACCTCTCCTGCCATCAGCGATTCACTCAATTGCAAAGCATGTAAGAAATCATTTTGCTAAACTTACATATGAGAGAGAGAGAGAGAGAGAGAGAGAGAGAGAGAGAGAGAGAGAGAGAGTTTAGTATTCTTTACATTTTGAATACACCATTCACTATAAAACTTTTCTGATAACTTATTCAAGCAAAAGTAGTGAACATTTGAAATTTAAGGTGTCAGGGTCATTACATACCCTGGTATTATCTCAACCTGTTCAACCAATGTCACATTAGCTAATTACCAATATATATGTGTCCCAACAAAATTAGTGTGGTTATGTAACCTACATATGAGAAAAGCCGTTGATAAAAAGAAACACAAAAGAGGTAATCAGACATAAGGATTGCTATATATTAGAACAAAATGAATAAAGAATAAAACTTTACAAAAATCATTAAAATTGAAACCTTGAAATGTAAAGCATAATCATATTCAAGTTGTGCCAATACGAAAACTAAGCACTGAAACATTATTGCTTCATATTTTATTTTAAACAAAGGGTAAAAGTCGAACAGTATTAGTAGTTCATAAGCAGAGATATGTAAATAGGTATCCAATTAGATAGCCACCACCCAACCTTTTCAAGGACACTTGCTATCTTTCCAGATGCTTTTGTCACGCTTTCCTCGGTATTTCCTTCAATAACTTCAAAAAAGAGTCCAAGATAGTTATCAATTAAATATTGTATAGTCTGAGCGTGCATAAGGAAGGCCGAAATTTGAGCAAGGCTATATATTAAAATATGCACAGAAACTACATGCTGAATGAAACTAATATAACCTTTCTCACTTGACATGTGAATTAGGTAAACAGAAGTTGCATAAAGTAAACTTGCCCGGGAACATGTGAACTATGCATGTAACTTATCATCAGAAATACAAAAATAATATACCATACAAAAAATTTAAATCCTCACTTCTAAACCAAATGGCACCAGTCTTCACTATGAAAAGCTGTCAGAATATGTTGAAAGCTAATCACAAAGGTGCATTCCTATCTTTCTTTTTTTTTATACCTCTACATTGAATTATCTTTTTATTTTTTTTTCATTCTACAAATCAACAACAAATGTTTCTCTCTCATTATGATTAAATTTAATTTTCTGAATTTTGTTTTTCCTTTCATGTATGAATAGCATGTTTCTTTTCCTTTCATGGGTGATTATATTTTTTAAACTTCATTTTTGTTTCAAAGAACAATAAGCATCCTAAACATTATTTAAGTTATGGTTCATTGAATCTTCTTTTCTATTTCATTATTTCTTTATTCAGTTTCAAAGTAGTATTAAATATCATGTTTAATATGGTCTAATTTTATGGCTTCATTTTAGTTAATAGCCTTATGATCATTGGACTAATTTAATTGGTGTCCCATGTTGAAGCTGATAATAGTAATAGATGTTTCATCTCATGTTTGTCTCATGTTTTCATTAGTATGATTATGTTTATAATCATCAGGTTTGTTTATCTCATGTTTTATGTTTCAATTAATTTAGATACAGTGATTGATAAGCTAACCCCTCATGTCTAGATTTTTAGCATTTTTTTGGTCATCAATAATTCTACATTTTAATTTTGCCTATATTTAAAAGCTATAAAGTTGTATGTTAGTTACATTACTGTTTGCACATGGGACAATTATAATTCGATAAATATAAACATCAAAAATGATACATGATATATATCCCAATTAAACAAGTTTAGCTGTTAATTAAATGCCTTTTTCCCTTCTATTTTTCAAGACTAACCTATTGAGCTAATTGTATGAAGAAGGTAGGGTTTGCACTGAAAGCAATTAGCTAACCTCTTTCACTAAGATCAACCTATAGGAGCTGATCCCATCATGAAACAGAGGTTTGTAAGGATCGGAATAAGTAGTCTCACGGAGGGAGACAAAATAATAAGATTTGAACCCAGACGAATTGGCTGATTTTTTTTTCACTAATATCAACCTGTATTAGCCCAGACAAATTTGAAGAATTTAAGATAATAGACTTCCGTACATTTGGAGATATCGAAGCGCATCCAACTCAACAAAGGCAGAGGTCACTGGTCAGCATATGAATTCAAATATGCCAATGGAACACAGACCTGAAGCAGCTCAAAGGACCTTGACATCCATGGGATTATTTTGTTTCCCAACTAGAGAAACTGCAACAACAGGTTGCTCCACATTATGATAAAGGGCTACATCTCCACCTTACTCTGTCCTGGTGCACACAAATGGGCCCACATCTCTTATCTATCTTGTGGATGATTTCTTTCTATGATATTATGTGTCTCATTCTAACCTCAATAAAACTACACCAAACAATACTTCAATCTTTCCTGACCAGCTCAAAACTAATTTAATTAGGATTTTACTTGTTTCTTTTCATTTATTTTTCTTCCTGCAATGAAAGCTATTATAGTTTGTTACAGAAAGAACGTCAAAGGAGACTTTCCCTTACTTTCAAAAACATAAGAAATAAAGGGGGCTAACTCCCGAACTCCCAACATTTTTCATGTGTAGTGGGTTCTTAACATGGTTCACAGTCGCGGTTTCGGCCGCCGACTCGGCAGGCACTGAGACGGATCGGTCTCGAGCGATACGCGCAAAACGCTATATAGAAACCTAAAAAAATTGTGAAAAATCACGACAAATCTTTAAAAATGTAGGCATCTACATTCATGTACCACATGTCTAAAACATATCACCTAGCATACTAAACATAAAGCGAAAGCATAAATACACGCGTCGTCGGTAGAAGCAAAGCATATCAAAATACATGCACAATATAGTAAATTGTACAAACTACATTCATAAATACATGCTAATGTAGTTATTTGCACATTGACTTGCGATGAAGCACAAAATCATCATAATCATTTCTGCGGTAAATAGATAAACCAATACTAGTGCTCATAGATCTCTCAAGTTGTGGTATGAGTCATGGACATGTGTCACACCATTATGTTGGCCTGATGTCAAACTTAACATTTGCATATGACCTTCAAGACTATAAGTTCCTCCATCAGCACTATTGTTATCCTCATTATTGTCATCATCACCACCGCCGCCATCACTGTCATCATTATCATCACCATCTTCACCATCATTACTAGTAGAACTGGATAAAACCCTCACATTTTCACCACCACTATCATCATCTGCTTCTCTAATGCCTCGGAGGGGGAAGGGGGAGAGATCAGAAACGGGGAGAGGAGGGAGGGGCAGGGGAAAGAGACAGAGAGAGACAGGAGATGGAAAGGGGGAGAGAAAGCGGGTGAGAGAGGGAGGGGAGAGAAACAGAGAGAGGAGGGAAAGAGACAGAGAGAGACAGAAGATGGAGAGGGGGAGAGAGCAGGTGAGAGGGAGAGGGAGAGAGAGAAATAGAGGGAGGGAGAGGGAAAGAGACACAGAGAGAGAGAGGAACATCACCTAGGGCTGGGGAGGAGTGGCTGGCGGCGATCGGGCGGCGACGGAGTCCAGATCTGAGCGGCGAGAATCAGGCAGCGGCAGCGATCTCCAGATTTGAGCGAAAGAGAGGTAAGTTTCTTTTGTTTCTTTCTCTTTTTTTCTTTATACTCGTTCGTCACGGGTGAATATACGTTTCGAGCTGACTCGGCCGAGAATCGGAGTCGACTCGGCCGAGTCACGACCGATTCGGCCGTGAATCGGCCGAGTCGACCGAGTCAACTCCGATTCTCGGCCGTCGGGCTCCTCTAAGTTGAGTCGACCGACTCGTGACTCGAACTCGTCTCGGAGCGGGCCGAGACGGATACAACTCGGCCGAGTCTTTGAACCGTGGTTCTTAAGAAAAAACTTGGTGGCTCACAAGATCAAAGGTATGCAAATTGACTCAGAAAGCATCTCGAATGAAACAAAAGGAAATTACAAAGTAATCATCATAAAACCTTAATCATTCCCATTACAAACAAAGTGTCCCTCGCCTATAGCCTCATCCCCTCTCCCTTTTGAATCTTTGAGGTGTCTGAAGACATGTTCCTTCTCCACCAAGGCGATAAGAGAGTTTGGAAGACTACCTTGCCCAGTTCAAAGTCATGATCAATAAGCTTAACCAATACCATCAATTTATTAATGACATTGAAGTTATTGAGTAACGTGAAGAATTATATGTGTGCAAATTTCTTTCGGGTTTGAGTTCTCATCTTAAGGCACTGCTCGGATAACTAGTAGCAAGTGAAGAATTTCATCTCTTCAAAACTTTCTCACACATGTCTAGCTTCAAAATCTCTTGAGACATCTTCTAATCTCTCTCATACTGAGGGTTCTCCTTAGTCTCCTCTACTGGAAAGGGAACTACCTGAGATTATGATTATGGTACGTCTTTTGGTGGTCATGGTATATCCCATAGCCACAGTGATATAAGAAAGCGCACATATTGTGGTTGGACAGACAAAACAACAACAACAACTAAGCCATTTGTCCCAAGTATTTGGGGTAGGCTACATGAACCAAAGAGAATTACGCCGGATCGGGCACATGGATCAGCTTTCTCCACTCATTCCTATCGAGCAATATGCCTTCACTAAGACCTTTAGGCCGGTGCACCGTTCACTGCATGTCCCAAGCCAGGACAAAGAAGGAGGGTTGTGGTAGACCTTTGACAGCCAACGTAAAACTGTCACATACTATGAACATGTTGGACAAATCATATTATTAATCGTTATTGAGAGTTGCATGGTAAACCCAATGGGAAACTCAAGTTGTATATTTGCCCAATGGTGCTAGCTCAGGTTCCTTTGCTTCTTCCTCATCCACAGCGAAGGAATCTACTTTTTAACCCGCTCCAAATGGTTGGTGGCCAAAAGGCCACATGTTTATTACTAATTATCTTGAGACTTTCTCCAATATTACTTGTTTGCATTCTGCATGAGATCTTTCATACTGTTGTCATAAACCAGAATTTTATATCAGTTGGATATTAAAAATGTTTTCTTATATGAAGATGTTCAAGAGAAGTTATATATGCTTCAATCTCCTCATTATGCAGAGTCTCATAAGATATGCACACTCAAAAAGACCATTTACACACTAAAGTGTTTTCCACATAGTCCCTTCAAGCATGCTTTGATAAGTTCAGTAATCTTGTTGCACATTATGGCTTGAGGCAACACTTGTGTGATACCATTATCTTTGTGCAACATTCTTCTTTTGGCACAAGTATTATCGTAATCTATGTTGATAACATCAGTATCATATGGGGGTGGACATCAAGGTATTATTCAGTTCAAGGCTTATTTAAGTTCACATTTGCATATGAACCTTAGTCTATTGAGGTATTTTCTTGAGATAGAGGTGGTTCGATCCAGAAAAGGTCTTTCTTTGTCTCAACAAAAATATCTAACTAATTTGTTAGAGAAATGGGTTTGTTAGGATCTAAACTTAATGGCAATCCTATGGATCCTAATATTTATTTTGATTAGAATTTGGGAGAGCTATTGGTGATACTAGACAGTATTGAAGATTGATTAGTAAGTTGGTTTACTTGAATATTGCCTTTGTAATAGGTGTTAAGTCAATATATGTAGAATGCTTATCATGTATATTGGATTATTGCTTATCGTGTATTGCGGTGTCTTAAGAGATCCTAGTAAAGGGTTGTATAATCTATCCTCCTCCAATTTGGATATTGTGAGTTATTTTGGTGCTAACTAGGTTGGAGATCCTCTTGGTAGGCATCTATTAGTCATTATTGTACAATGTAAAAGGAAATTTGGTGACGTGCAAAGTAGGAAGCAAGATGTTATTATGCAGTCTAGCATTGACGCAAAATACAAAGCAATGACCCATATTCCTCATAGGATAATGTGAATTTAGTCTCTTCTCTGTACGATGGGTGTCGTTGTCTATAACAAACGAATAATGATGTAGTGTAACGAATCAGGACACCATGTACATTACCTATAATCTAATTTTGCATGAGCATACAAAGCATATTGAAGTTGATTATCACTTTACCAGAGATATGGTCATGCAATATCGATCGTCACTTAGGGGTTGTTTAGTTTGATGTAGTTGGAACTACATGTAGTTGTTATTCATATAGTTAGAACACCAAGTTATGTGTTGGTTTGAAAACCCACAATTGTAGTTCCAACTGCAGGAAATAAAGAACATTTGTTTGGTTTAATGCAGGATGTTGTATTACATAGAAATTGTTGTAGTTAGAACTACAACCAATTTGGTCACAATTCCAACTACACAAAAAGGCTTAAAAAGTAGCTCTAACTACTACCGTCATCAAAACAAACAATTGAGTTATTTCTTTAGTTAGAGTTGCATGTAGTTCCAACTACAATCATTCAAAAAGCTCCTTAGTAGCTGTCAAATAAGTGATATATTTACTAAAGCTTTATCCAAAAAAACTTTACTCTTGTGTAGCAAACTGGGGATGATTGATATTTATGCTCCAACTTGAGAGAGCATATTAAAGTAACAAAAGGGTATTTATTTAATATTAGTATACGTCAAAACTTTTTGTAATTATGTATTTTTCACATTCCTACTCTTCTCTTATTTTGTGCTACATAAATAAGGAAAACACGTAGCTTAGGGTGTACCATCTTCCCTTTACCTCGACATCCTCAATCCCCCCAACATCTTGTGTGCACATGCTAAAATACGACAGCAGCAAAATGGAAAGCCACAAAGAAGCCTTCCTTACTATGGGATTTGCCAAAGTGAATCTGTCGTTTCCAATTAGCTCTATTTGCCCATGCTAACATCCATGACATTTTATATCCTAGACCAGCAATGTGCATATCTACCAATAGTTTGTTCAATCTTTCTTTATATTCTTGTAATGAGAATAATCCCATGCACATCATTTTAATCTTTCGTTCATGTGCCAATGAAAAGATATGTTGGTCCAATATATAGAAGAAAAGTAACTATAATCTAAACAATAGAAACTGTCTCAAGGACATATGCTTCTTCAAATCACAGGAAATCATGTTGAAGCTTTAGGAGACATAGAACTAAGGGTCCAAACATAGGAGGGGTAATGGATAAGGGTAAACCCATTTATCCTTCCAGTTTACCCTTTGTTTTTAGGGTAAGGGTAAATGTTTCTTACCTATTTATCTAAACAAGTAAGTTAAAGGTAAGAATTTTTTTACCCATTTATCTAAAAGGGAAGGGTAAAGGGTAAGAGTTTCTTACCATACCCTTTTACCTGTTTACCCTTAAAACATAAAGTTTAAATACTCTTATTATTAATCTTGTCTATAAAGTTTGAATATTTATTATAATTAATGTAGTCTACTCATTCCCCTTCAATTTCCCAGTCTTCATTTCTGTGAACCATTAATAATTACTTAATAAGTATGTGTATATGTAGTTTCGACAAATTGTAATTAGTTGTTTCATATATTTTTCTTTTGCTCAATAATTGTGCCATTAATTAGTACAAAATGTTGAAGAAACTGTACTTTCTTATCGATCTATATACTCTCAAATAACATTAACATTTTTTTTCAAGCCCATTGCTTTTGTTCTCTAATAAAATAAGTTTAGTCATCAAAAGTACTTTATCCTTTTTACTGTTACCCTACAAGGTAAAGGAAAATTTTACATGTTATCTTATAGGGTAAGGTAAATATGATTCATAAGTTACCAGTTAGGGTAAGGTTAAAGGTTTAAATATTAAAAGTGAACTTTACTCTACCCATTCCCACCACTATCCAAATGATTGTGTGATCTTCGCTCAAATATGCATGTACAGAAACGAAAGCAGTTACAAGTTGTTTAATTTTACTCCTCAATGATGTGTGAACATACCAATATAATTATCCTTCTTAGAAGATGGTAATGTGATTTTCACTCCAGTCTCTCCCTCAATTTGCTTCTGTGTAGATCCGCTACAAGCAGAATGACAAGATGAGTTACAAAGAGTTCACACTTTATTACATTATTTAAATATACAAATCAGAAATGATCCATCATAGTATAGCTATATCGTCATATAAGAAATAAGGATCAACAGAAACCTCAATCATACAGGAAGATCATGACAATATTACCCTTTT
Organism: Agave tequilana; assembly: GCA_038442645.1. Lineage (NCBI taxonomy): Eukaryota > Viridiplantae > Streptophyta > Magnoliopsida > Asparagales > Asparagaceae > Agave > Agave tequilana. Next base: position 125,837 of record JAVJIF010003790.1, on the reverse strand, counting down.
CCTTTTATGAAACGAACTAAAGAAGCATCTACCTGCAAAAATAAAAATAAAAATAAAGAACAGATATAAGCATCTTGAAACAGCCACAACAGAGTAATCAACAGTTTCAAGCATTCTTAAGAAACTGAAGTGAAGGAATACAATATATCAATACCGAGTTTATGGCATACGTTTTTCAGTTGGGGTAATAACATACTATGACAACTGTATACAAGTTGAACCAAATGAACCAAATGACAGCCAGAAATCACAATAAGTCTGAAACTAGTCAAAGTTTTAATTATGCACAACAACAAATCCACATAACATGGAATCAGGATTGTGTGCATTATATGTCTAGACATTTTGTTTACGTAGGGAAACATTTCTCAACAATTCCACTTTTTCATAAATCCTTTTATTTGCACTTTTAGCCATCTATCATAAAATATAGAACTAGGGGAACTAGAGAAGAGATAAGAAGAGATGCAAAAGAATTACGATCATAGATAAAGTGATCCGTACCCTCCTCTCTTACAGTAACACTTCCCCTCAAGCTGGAGAATAAATATGAATAATGCCAGCTTGTTATATAGACTGGAAAATGATCAGGTACACAAAACTTTTGTTTCAAAACAGCTCTCATTTATCTTTATCAAGCATCAGATGTTATGATATCTTTTGGTAAAGAATACTTCGCCCAGTCTGATGTATCTATTCCATTTTATCCATTTATGTTTTATGAACTGCCTATATATTCTTAAGCATGTACATTTCATGTTCCACCAATTGCGTGCAGAATCATGTAAGAACCATGATGAATAGGAACATAATTAAAAAATGGAACACCGGAAACAATGCATGCACCAAAAGCCAACAGTGAAACTAGTATTTTTGTTCTCATAGTCATACCTCCACAGAAACTGAATGCTTCTCAACCTCGCTGTCCAATTCAACATCCTTATTGGAGCTGTAGTTATGCATGTTTTCCTCCATAACTTCTACGTGTTGGTGAGACCCTGAAACTGCAGTATGCTCCTGCCTCTCAGACAAGTTATCCACTTCACTTGAGGAAAATGTAGATTGCTCCCCCGTTGTCGCTTTAGACTGACTATCATAATCTGCAGAACTTGAACTTAATGACACTGCTATTCCAGCTGCTGATGTACCTAGCATAGCACAAACATACGAAGAGGCATTATGATGTACTTCAATGGAATTGATATTGAACATCAGATCATTCATGTGAGTTGCTCTGCATGGACATTTTTGCGTTTGTTTCCGATCTGTTTTCTCTCCAAGAATCCTACCATTGATATGAATCAGTTTACATAAGACCACAATGAGACGCAAAAAATCAAATGCAAAATAGCATATGTGATGATGGGAATTCCTTGCACTTGAACTAGATGAAATATCCACAATTTGAACAGATAGGGATAATGGAGTATTATGTATGTAGTCAAAAAAGAAGGTCAGAAACTTCTCACAATCAAAGAAGAATTAAGAATTAGCTGAGTGCATAATCCATTGATCAATAGTTTTGTAAGATTCACAAATTTTCACCTTCAGACCTCAGAAAACTGACTACCAGACTCGATGATCAAATAGCTATTCATTTGCACACCACTAAACTATACACACTGGAATATCTTATGCTAATGTAAAATTAACGGCAGAGACCGTGAGGAAATTAGATGCAAAAAATAATAAATTGGTGATGTATTAGACTCAAGCCAGGATAGAATACATGGACTTTTTCCATACAAGTACAAAGTCGATATCGTCCCATCACATAGCAAATATCTCACTTGGCCAGGAGAAATCACGGAAACACCTCTTCCTTTATACTTGTGTTAGATCACTTCAAATTTTCCGAACAAGAGAATAACCAAGACACTTAAATTTAATGAAATAGATAATAAGACACTAACTCTAAATCAGCCTTTCAAATAAGTATTTTGTGCACAAAGATGTTGAGCAAACAGCATATACTTGAAATTAAAAATATCAGATATACAGTGATAAAATATACTTTTTTAATCGAAGCTTAGCCATCAAGTGCATCGCAATATGGTGGAGTGCATCATGAAACTAATCTACACTAAAGATAGATAACATGCATGAATAAAACTTTCATAGCAGGAAAACATTTCTTCAGATATCATCCCTCTCAAAGGGCTCTAATTATCTCGATCAAGCCAACTAGACAACAAAGACTCCAAAGATTAATTACTAGAAATAGACCAAATCTTTTCTTCTTTCTCTTCTCTTTTTCTCCTGTGTTTCTCCTCCTTTTCCTCTCATCGCCAGCCAAATTTTAGAGGGACTTTCTATTGGAGAGAACTCATGATTTCCATATATCAGACAGAGACAAGGGACTAAACCCTGGTCTTCTCTCTTCTATTGCTTACTAAATGCACCAAGACTCGCAAGGCCTATGCAAATTATTGGCAAATGCAACCTAGGATTGAACGATTCCTAATGTGTGAGTTGTTATTATGGAAGGCCACATCATTATTGATACTTAAAAGAAATACAAAATACAAATACATAGGACCATGAGAATCCTCTCCATTTATGGACCCCATACAAAATCACGTTCGACACAAAGTGACTTGTTATATAGCTGTAAGACTCCAATACCATTAAGACTATAACCAAGCAACTCTACTAATTAACTAAATATCTCTAATAAATACTAAATTGTTGATACTAATGCCAAACTGTGGAATTACTGATGACAAATTACTAATTGTTGATGTGCAAATAAAACCAAACCAAGTAGAAGTCACAAACTAAACCAAGCTGTTTCTAAATCGAATGAAAAGTAAAAGGAATCGAAGAAAACCAAATTAGAGTTGAACCAAAAACTAAACTGAAAATCTGAACTGAAATGAAATGATAATCCCTTTGATCCTCCCTTAGGATTCAAAACTAACTCAAATGACAATCTCTCTTATCAAATACTACAATAGGTAATTCCAGTAATTCTCCCTTGGGATCCCAAACTACAATAAATCACAATCCTCCTTTGTGATTCGGAGCTCTGATATCATGTTAGGGCTGCATCTTTATTGACACTGAAAAAAAATTATAAAATACAACTACCTAAAACCATGAGCAATCCTCTTTCTTTATATATACCCATAGGAAGTCAATCCTACTTAAACTATGACTTATAATACTATTAGAACTCTATAAGAATCCAAATACTATTAGAACTCTACAACCCAATGACCGATTAACTAATTACCTATAATATCTAACATGAGTTAAGGAGATCAATTTTATTCTCCATAATACTTAGTATTTACAGAAGCATAGAGATAATGAGTTTATAAAGGTGCTAGCATCGAGGATGATAGACTTCCTCACACTTCTTTGAATTCATGGGCAAAAGGTTTTGGCATTAGAGCAAATAGTAGCGAGTAGAACTTGAGAGGAACTCAGGTGATGTTATGGTTGAAGAGCCCGCCGTTAGGCTTGTAAGAGCTAACTTTGATGGCTCAATAGATGAGCCACAGTCTTGTGGGTATTGGTATTATTATTAGAAATTGGAAAGAATGGTGTCTTATATTTGGAATCTTGGATATGATGCTTTAGAGGACTTTACGCTTCATGAGCAAAGACCATAACTTAATTTAGTGTTTTAAAGTCTTTTGACCTTAGGCTATATTCAACCTTTTGATGTGTTGTTTAAGTCAAAAAAAATGCTCACTGCAAAGGAACAACATATGGATTACACAGCAGACTTGGGTCGAATAAAGATTTGGGAGTTTGAATTAAAAGCTATGTAGCATGGATACTTCTATTATGAAGCATTTCTGTACCAGACACGGACATTTCCTTGGACACTTCTCGGGTACTTCTCGAACTTATACTCAAATCATTTATAAATTTTTTAATTTATGACACTTGTTGGACACTTCTTAAACACATGTTCTAATTTTTTTTCTTATACTTCTTTGTTCACATTGCATATTTTATTTACTTCCCCTTAGGTATCAAGATTATACTTTAGTGAAACAAAAAATGCTATCAAAATATTAACGTATATAAAACTACGATAAGTTTAAATAGGTTTGAAAATAAAAAATTAGACACATGTGCATGATTGGAGCAAAGACATGACTATGCATGTATATTTATGTATTCTTACTATTAATTAAAACATATTCTAGTGTCACGTCGCCAGGTCTTGTTGTGTTTGTGTCGTTCTTATGTCCATGCCCATGCTTCTTAGATCAAGGGGGTGTTGGGGGTTGAGGGGAGGGAAGTGTTATAGCCTCCTAGTAACCTCAACGGCAAAGTTAGAGTGAATTTGATGAAACTCCAACTCAAAGTTTCTTTTTTATTTTCCTTCTTTCTAGTTTTTGGTGACATGGTCTACAACTATATGTTAGTTCCACCCAAATAGAAGTATCACTAATTTAGAGAGTCTAGACTCTTACTCGAGTCAATGGACCAAGACCATGTGATGTATTACGGGATCGCAATCACCTTCAATTCAAAGAAAAGGGAAAAACTAGAGTTTTGAGAAAAGAGGAATTAGGATTTGAGAAAAGAACCAGATAAATTTGACCCTCGCACTCTTTGCACCACGGGCTTCACACTCCTTACGCCACGGGCTTCGCACCCAAAACTCAAGAGCACACTCAAGTATTTTTAACTGAAAAAGTTTTCATTCGTTCATTCATTGTCTAATAATAAAATAATTATGATGCCTATTTATAGGCTAAAAACAAAAGAGCATATCTGGGGGCTAACCGACGCGGTACTAAACACCCACATAAAAAACTACTCAAAAATAGACTAAGGTATAAAAGGAATTAGAAACTGGTATGATGTCTTCATCGTTTCTCCCGGGGTGGGGGAAACTCGACCATGTCGAGTGAGGGCATCCCTCATGAAGTATCTCAATCGAGCCATGGTGGTGGTCGTGACAGCAGCACTAGTGCATCACATCGAGACAGGTGGTGGAGGTGAAACTGGTGCACGTGATAAAGAGGTAGTCGTCGACGGATCTCAAGAAAGATACACGCACACCATGATAAGTCAACTCTGCTCCACAGAAATCTAACTCAATATGAAAGAACCAATCTGCTGTGAAACTGGCTTCTGGAAAAAAAATCTGCAAGGGATCGTACACAACAAGCGATATCATGAAAATTGAAGCCCTCATGGCGGCCAAAAGCGGTACTAGCTCCATAATAGACTCTGCTGGAAGATTTACAAGGATCTCAATATGTAGCTCTACAACTTTCGTAGATTGTGAGGAAATCTCTTCTTACAGTGACATCAACTCATCAACAACTTCTAGCCCTAGCTCTGACTTATCATCAACTTCTGGCTCTGGTTCTGGATCTTCGACAACCTCTATCGTCTTGCTTTCTAGCATCTTCATTATGTCAGTAAGGATCTCCTTACATTCAGCGATTTAATCATAGAATTGTGGCCCCTCAAAGTGTGGCATACAGAGCATGAAGAAGCTCTTGTAAGACAAGTTAATCTCAACAATTGATATGACTGTCTTCTCACCACCAATAAGCTTCTCCAGCCAGCTTTAATTGGGCATAGTGGCACTCCTGCACAGGTGTCAAGGGGAAATATCTGGAAAAAAAACCTCAAGTTGATTTTCTCACGTTTCATACCCATCCTGATCACTAAAACCCTGAAAATAAGGAGAGCCGCATACATGTCCCTTTCAACCTCCTTCTCATCACCACAGTATATATGCATTTGCCACAAAAGTATAAACCCCATGAATAAAATTCAATACATAAGATCAAAGGTTACCCAATAAACTCAGTGGCTCGCCTGAAACACTGATTTCCTATTGCAGGAATAATACTGGCACCAAACTCGGGTTCGCTAAGGGCGGATCTACTGCTCGAGTGTTATGAATTCTCTTCAGTGGCTCTGTGGCTCAGTCACGAACCCAACGCTTCGAATAGAACTCGAAATGGGCTCCGAACGAGCGAAAAACGGGCTCTGGACTGAGACTGTGCAGGCTACTATAGCTGAGTTGAATTGGATCTGAGCTGATTCGACTCGCCGAGTTGACTCGCCGAGTTGACTCAAGACTGAGTGCGAAAGGGTCGGGTCTGGGTTGCAACGGGTCGAATCTTGGCGGGTTTGACCACTCAACCCATAATCCAATTGAATTCGGGCCGAGTTTGAAATAAAACCCAATAAGCCCTATAAATTCAGTGAAACCTACTCACTGCTCTCCCTCTCTTGCTCGAGGCTTCGAGATCTAGGGCTTCAAGTCTTTTTTAGGTAGCGGCAGAGCGCTGCGAGATGTGGACGGCGACGATGTGGCGGTAAGGAGGTTCTCGGTGAGAGGTTGAACATGTGGTGAGTTCTCTAGACTGAAAGTGGCGGCACGATGTAAAAGGATCTGCAGCGAGGCTGTTTGCGACTGCTGAGAATGAAGGTGGGGTGGTAGGTGGCGGAGATGATGATTTGGTGGCGAAGATAATGGCGAAGTGGGTGGAGATGGTAATGTTGTTGTCGTCGGTGGAAATGTTGAGGGATCAGAGTGGCGGTGGGCTCTTGATAGTGGTGGCGTCGACACGAGGTCAGTGGGGGTGTTCATGGTGATGGGGCAGCTGCAATAGAAGGCGGCGATGGGTTGGTGGAGATGGTGATGGCAGAGGTGATGTTGGGGGTATGGTCGCAGGTGGGAGGTGGCGGTGGTGGTGGAAGAGGCTGGCGTGGGTGGTGGCTTTCTAAGGCTTGATGAAGAGGAAAAAGGAGAAGGGGAAGCTGATGGTGAAGATGATGGTGATGGGTTCTGAGGATGTTGATGGTAGAGATGATGATAGTGGAGATTATGATGGTGGTTGTGATGGTTTGGATTTGGAGGGAGAGGAGAAGAAAAGATGGAGAAGATGAACAGGAGACTAATGAAAATTTTTGGGATTCTTTTTGTTGAATTTTGGAGAAGGAAGATGTACACTGAGAAAGATGAATGAACAGTGTAATTTGAGATTTTTTTGTGATTTTTGAAAGGATTTTTTTTGGAATTTTTCTACAGTGTATTTTTCTTTTGGGAATGGATCTAGGGTTCGTTCTAAATCTAGGATTTCAGATCTAGAACTAGAGTTCTAGGAGAAGAGAGAAAATTTTGAAAGGAATTGGAGCCTAGGCTCTGGTACCAAACTGATGAAATACGGGATCGCAATCACCTCCAATTCAAAGAAAAAATAAAACTAGAGTTTTGAGAAAAGAGGAATTAGGATTTGAGAAGAACCGGATAAATTTGGGCCTCGCACCCGTTGCACCACAGACTTCACACTCCTTACGCCACGAGCTTCACACCCAAAATTTAATAGCACACTCAAGAATTATTAGCTGAAAAAGTTTTCATTCATTCATTCATTCATTGTCTAATAATAAAATAAATCTAATGTCTATTTATAGGCTTTTATAAAAAAAGTAACCAATGTGGTACTAAACACCCACATAAAAAATAACTACTAAAAAATAGACTAAAACATAAAAACAACTAGAAAGTGGTGTGATGTCCTCATCACCAAGATTTAATTTAGCATTAAAGTTTGTGCATTTCATGAGTACAATCCCAAAGACAATAGGTTGTGTATGTCATCTTATGCACCTATCCAAGTTAATGTAAATAGGTTCCAGTCACATCAAATGTATTCGTCAAGGGCTACATATAAGCCCGTGATCATTTTAAGAAAGACGTGTCTCCTTCATTCTAAAATGTGCCAATAAAGGTGAAATCATGAGAAACTTGGGTCAAAAAATGTGCCTCGTTCAACTTAATGGAATACTCCATACATATATATACTTAGAAATAATGGATTTGGAGATTCTTCTAAAAAACATGAATTTTTGAAGGGATATATCAAGGATACAAATATTTGAAGGGTGTATGTTGAATAAGGAAGAATTCAAGGGGATATATCAAAAAAGGATTTTTTTTATGATGGGATTGAGCAAACCATTTACTCTTGATGCTCAGGTACCACATTGGTTACAAGTTTATCCAAAAGATTAAGTTGATGATTTTTGGGTCAGTGATTGTTTATACTGCACCATCCAACATTGAACTATTTTTTTGACATTAAATCATATGAATTTCTAATTGTACTTTTTAACCATTTGGACGGTAATTCGACTTTTGTTTAGAAAAAAAGATACCAATAACTAAATCGAATCAAAAATATTATTTGCAATTTAGGAATTCCAATAACATCAAACCAAATTACTTCAGTTAAATTTTGGCAGATTAGCATCTTGCCTAACATTGAATTAATATAAAAGCAAATGAGTTAGCGCCTGAATGAATCTTGTTCATTTCTAACTTGTCCCATTCAATACCAAATAATTAGTAGTGATTTGGATATACATGGTTTTGTACCAAATAAAATATTAAATAAATAAATATAAAAAGAACAATGGAGAGAGTGGAAAAATCATAGTCATTGCCATGTTCTAGGACCAAAGAGAATAGTTTTAGTTTCAAAAATGTCCGTTGTGTCCACAAGACTAGCAAAGTTCCTAAAGGGAACCAGAACGTTAGCCTAAGAGTTGAGGCACACTCCCATCTTATTCAAGGCCTTGAGTTACAAACCTTTGATGGCCTTGAGCTTTGATTTGATCCCATGCATCATTCATTCAACTGAATTGATACTCTCTTCTTCCCCACTAAATATTATTTAGTCTAAACATCAATATTAGTTGTACATGGTTATATAACTTTAGCATATTTCTTTTTGATAACTTCAGTAAGTCCACAATGACCAATGGCACCACCAAACCAAAACTCTAAGAGAGGTCCAACATGGTAGACACCAAATCCAAGATTTGGTATGAAACCATGTCTAAAGTTTATTAGCTATGAAGTGTAGCATTAACTCTATAAAGTGTAACATTAATTTAATATGAGGCCTAAGAAAATGCACCTATTTAAGGAATAAATGGAGTCTATGCTAGTATGAAATAGCAAGGACAAAGTACCAATTCAATAAACATCTAATATTTGTACAAACCTGACTGCGTAGAGATTGGCCTCCAAACAGGAACCGCTACTTTCCTCTTCCTATGTCGATCTGCTGAGGTCGACCCCTCCTTTACCCCACCCATCTTTGGAACACGCACAGTATGATAGAGAAAACAACCCTACAAAAATAAAGTTTTTTAAAAAAAACATCAAAAGATATTAGCTAGTTTTACTGAAACATAAAACGAGTGATAAAGAAAAAACGACCCTACAAATATAAGTTGTCTCTAACACTAATATGCAAATATGAAGATAAGGTCAGGCAGCTAAATCACACTGGACTAATCATTCTTTTTCTATACATGAGAAGTACAGTGACAATAGAAGAGGGAACTAAGACCCATAAAGTGAGAACTGTGTTTCAAAAGAAGGACGAGAGCGTAAGATATGCTACATTGTGCATAGCTTTCTTTTTAAGCAAGATCTGCAAGTCTTTTTTATGCAGGATCCACAATGAAGTTATGTGTTAACTTTCAATTCACCCATAGCATCATCAAATAAATATGAATATAATTACTAGCTAAAACAGATCTCAACCAAAAGGACCAAGTGAGCTGGACACGAAAGCATGATTTATGCTTTTAACAAAAACAGTCTTGAGCATAGCAATATGAGAGTATATAGCATGCTACTCCAACCCCTCCCCCCCCCCTCCCCCGCCCCACAAAAAACCCAACACACCCCCACACCCCTTCTATCGCTTGAATATGAAAAAGAAACACATGACTTGTTAAGGGTACATACACAATATAACAACCAGTATTTTTATTTGTATTACTATTTTTATTTAATTATTGCTGTTTCACTGCACATGATAGAAAGTTAAATAATAACAATAAAAAAATTATAGGAGTATTGCATTAAATTATATGGTTCACATATTATTTGTTAATTGAATCCAAGGGTTGTTGGTGTAAAACTAGTAAAAAGGGGAGCTATTATGCAAATACGAGTAGATAATCTGAGGGTTCTTCCAGGGTCATCTCTCCCTAGCGCCGCAAAAGGAAAAAAAGAAAGGAAAAAAAAAAAGAGCGAGGGGTGAGAAAAATAGATATAGAATACAAGGAAGAGAAAGGGAAAGAAAGAAGAGAAAGAAAAAGAAAGAGACAATCTATCCTAGGATTCAAACCTTTTGTTTTGTTTAGTATAGATCAACAAAAGAGCAACTAAGGGTTTGCGTGATATTATTTTAGATCATTACAATCATAAGTAAGACATAGAGGCTAAAGGTCTTAGTGAAGGCATATTACTCGATAGGAATGAGTGGAGAAAGCTGATCCATGTGCTCGATCCGGCGTAATTCTCTTTTGGTTCATGTAGCCTACCCCAAATACTTGGGACAAATGGCTTAGTTGTTGTTGTTGTACAATCATAAGCAAGTTCTTCCGTATTTTGTTATAAGTTGTACATTGAACATCATTAGGGAGTGGATTTGTGTTTTAAATTCTTAGAATTTGATGTTTCCTTCAATATTTAGGTGCAATGATTTCATTGTGATTTAATGATCTAATAATTTAGAAATAGATGAATATTTTATTTTAATATTTTTCACCTCCTTAAAGAAAAAAGATAAAACTTAATTTTGGCACAATTTGTATTTGGTTAGATGTAAAATAGTTTTCCTTTAGAAACCTAAAACCTAAAAAATTATTGAACAACTTTTAGTTTCTAAAATTTTAGAGAACCTTTTATAAATTTATTTGGATGATTTTTTTCTTATTATTTCTTAAATATATGACTAGGAATACTTAAAGATTTGATAGAGTAAAATTAAATTTAATAAATACTGAAGGGATATTATGTTGTTTAGGAATCATGAAGAGTGATTGGGAAAGTTAGACTTTTTATTCTAAAGTTGCTATTTTTGAATTGAATTTGTGAAGTAAAGTTTCTAATTAAATTATCTTCGTATTATCATGATATTAAGAAATTCACCATGATGATAACACTATTTGATATGATTGTAATTTATATTTCGCAATGAAGTTAAGTTGTCCTTTTGATGTCTGCAACATTCTCATCCTTTATGAATTTTGACATTTACGAAATTCTCATCCTTCATAGATTTTAGCATTTACGATATTCTCATCCTTTATGGATTTTGACCATTATAGCAATATCATCTTTTATGACTTGGCCCACAAGTTCTTCATTTTTGTTAATTTGGCTTGGCCACAATTCTCTTTAAATTAAACTCTTAAATCATTATGGGCCTCACGCCCAACCGAACTTGTCCGAACCGAACCAAAAATGTCAGTTTGGTTCAGAATTGGTTTTGAACTGGTTTTGGTTTGGTTCGGTTTAACCAATTTCGGTTCAATTTTGGTACTTAAAAGAAACTTAGAGAACTAAACCAAACCAACCAAATGTTCGACCCTAGAATTAAGTCCGCTTCTGATATTTGGTGATAAGCCTATATATCGATGAAAGAAGGTTTTTTTGTTATTAATCATCTCTTGGATGATAGATACAAATTTTAGGTAGAACTTGTTGCATTATACTAAAAACATGTTGCAATTGTTTCCAAAGATAAAGGTCTCTCACATTTACAGAATGAGCAATGGTTATGTTGATTGGGTTGCAAATTATACAATATATCGAAGCAATGTTCGGTTATATACAAGAAAGCTGTGTGTTAAATTTCAATTCACCTGTAGTATCATCAAATAAGATGATACAATTACCAACTAAAATAGTGCTCAATAAACCAAGAAGACCAAGTGAACTGAAAAGGAATGCATGACTTAATGGTTCTAAAAAAAGGTCTTAAGCATGAGAATGTGAAAGTATATAGCATGCTCCAAGCTCAGCTCCAGCTACCTTTTACTTTTCATAATATGCGCATTTAGATAAGCAAAGGAAGTGGTTAATGATCTCATTTGTATTAACCAGGAATCAAGATCAATGGGATCCACATTATCCGCATGAATTATACAAGTTGACAGCTACAGCAAGGATTTTTAAGGTCATAATGGTTAAATAAATGCATTTCTCAGATTACATATAATGTTTTCGAGTTGCATAAAGCAATAGTTTCCCAGAACAACCACAACTCTTCATTGATAAAATCGAAAGAAAAAAAATCATAAAAACGCATTTAGAAAACAAAAGGAACTGCAAACACATCATTCATGCATAGATTTTTAACTTCTCAGTCCCAAATGAATCTTTGCATTGTTTCTAATATATTATAAATTTTATGATACATAGACAAGTATCCATCAATTATCCAAGTTTCCAAACATCACAACAACATCAAATAAGCCATCTGTCTCAGGTATTTGGAGTAGGCTACATGAACCCAAAGAGAATTACGTCGGAGCGGGCACATGGATCAGCTTTCTCCATTCATTCCTATTGAGCAATATGCCTTCATTAAGACCTTTAACCTCTATGTCACAGATGTATAAAATATGATAAAATAAAAATGAACTCAATCCTAACATAAATCCTAAAACACATTTATTTATTGTCCATGCAGAACTTACTACCCACATGAAAAATAAAGAAAAGCTGCAGTAACAGCCTCGTATTATCCTTTCACTTTTGGATTTTTCTATAATTGATTATTTCAATTCTAAATAAAATCTTAATCTCAAGCCAAGCGTAGATAAGTTAATTGACCTTAAGAATGATAAAGAAGGAACCATTTCCAACCAAGAATAGTGGCAAGATCAATCAAATTGGAACATTCTTGGATTTCTCGGGCCCTGGTTCAGCCTGTCCACTGACTGAATTGATGTGAATTAACCTAGAAATTTAATTTCATGAGAGGGTCCGACCGAAGCAATCAATCCATCTCATACATGCAGCATTCGGCTCCACCAGAATATCACAACAAAAGTCCAAGATTTTTGCAGTAATAAATAGACAAAAAAGGAAAAAGTAAATCGACTCAAAGAGTAAGGATTTGAGATTGATGTGTACCCTTACCGGCGGTGATAATCGCTGCTGGTAGCAGATTCTTGCCAGGCGCAGCAGGGGCGCTCGGACCAGCATCCCCTTCCCCTCGGCTTCTGCCCACAACTCGACCCACAGCAAAGGATTTAATCTTAAGCCCTGGGAGGCGGCACGTGCGTTCCGCGTGACTGACCGTCTGAAGTGGGAACGTTGCTACCTAAGGGATGTTTGGTTGTCATAAGTGACCGTGATTCGTAAGTCGTAATTGATAAAAAAATTTATGGTTATAAATGAGTTACATGCATTTAAGTTTTACGATATTAGTTGGTAATATAAAGTTGTTAGTGGGAAAGTATATTATAGTTTATGTTATTTGGTTGTCGTAATATGTAAGTAAGTCGTAAGCGAAAAAGTTGATCACAAAATTAACTATTTGGTGATTTAAAAAGTTTTAATATTGCAAATAAATATTAAAAATGTTAAATATTTAGAAAAATTAATATTAACATAAAAAATAATACAAATTTGCATCACCACAAAATTAACTGTAACTGAGCTGTAAGTGAGTGGTAAGTGGGTTGTAAGTGAGTGGTAGTTGGGTTGCGTAAGTCTTTTACAAATTACGGTCCAAACAAATGTCGTAGTTGTAAGTCACTTACGAATTACGGATTTTTACGCCTTTTACGGCGAAACAAACAGCCCCTGACTTTTGTTCATTTTCAAGTGAGAAACGGAAAAAAAAATAAACTAGATTACCGCTTCGCTGGAACCGAGCGGCGAAAAAGAGAGGGAGAAAGAAGGAGTGTAAAATGGGAGACGGAGAGGGAGAGGGGAGAAAGAAATTAGGAGGTGAGGAGGTGGAGAGAGGGGAGAAGAGAGGGTCGTTCAGTTCTCTCTGTGGCTCCCTTTTGAAGGATAGGCGGACGGACAAAATTCAAGAAGGAGTCACCGGAGAAACCTCACTTTCGCTCTATTTGATAAATAAACTAGAATACCGCTTGCGATGAAACCAAGTGGTAAAGAGAAAGAGGAGATGAAAGGAAGAAGGAGCGGGAATATGGGTGAGGGAGAAGGAGGGGAGGAGTGGGAAGCAAGCAAGGGGAGAGGGGGGAGGAGATGGTCGCTCAGTTCTCTCTATAACTCTTTTTTGAGACAGATGGACGGAAAAAATTCAGGAAGGGATCGCGGAAGAAACCTAACTTTGCTCGGTTTGAAAAATTATAATACCGCCAGTGGTGGAAACCGATCGACGGCAAAGAAGATGGAGAGAAAAAGAAGAAAGAAGTAGAGGGAGGAAGGTGAGAGAGAGGGCAGTAGTGGAAGGAGATTAAGGAGAGGAGGAGGAAGAGGAGAGAAGGAGAGGGAAGGGAAAGGGCGGTGGTGGGAGGAGGAGAAGAAGACGAGGAAGGAGGTGGGCGAAGGAAAAGAGAAAAGGAAGCGGCCTGCGGATGAAAATGAGGGGACAGACGGATGGACAAATTTTATATGAGAGTCACGGGAGAAAACCTCCCTCACTGCGCTCGGTCGGTTTTGATAAAGAAAAACAACACTTCATTCTTTTTTGGGTTATTCCTGTATATACCTCCCATGTCTCAAATCTTTCTTATTCTTGAAATTACCCTCGAATCCTTCATATTTCTAAAATTACCCCTAAAGTATCAAAATGAAATATTCGGTTATTTTTGTAAAATACCTTTAATACCCTATCTCAACGTTCATGTTGCTTCTCTCAACAAATCCTCTTCATCTTCCATAACTCACATCTCAGCGAGAACAACCTGAGCAACCGCTTAAAGCCTCACTGTTAAGAGGGCCCATATGATACCATGTATTTAGAAGGATAAGTGTTTTTGTTTAATGTATATAAATTTGTAGGTCTATGTCCTAAATTGATAAGCTCTACTCGACGGGCTGGTGCATCTGTAGGTCTATGTCGCACATGACCAAACCATCGTAGGCGGTTTTCTCTCATCTTCTCATCCATAGAGGCTTCACCTATCTTAGTACGAATATCCTCATTTCTCGCCTTATCTATTCGTGTGTTACGACACATCCAACGAAGCATGTGCATCTCTGCTACACTCATCTTCTGAGCATGATATCTCTTTATAACCTAGCATTCTGTGCCATATAACAAAACTGGCCTAATAGCAGTCCGACAAAACTTTCCCTTCAACCATCATATAATGTTACAATCACATAAAACTCATGTTGTGCTCCTCAATTTCAACCAGCCGGCTTGGATCTTATGGTTGACATCACTATCGATCTCCCCATCCTTTTGGATAATAGAACCCAAGTATTTAAAATGACTGCTCATCAGTATTTCTTGTCCATCTAATCTCACAATATTATAATATCAGATTTCCTGTTTACTGAATTTATACTCCATATACTCTGTTTTGGCCCTACTTAATTTAAAACCTCTAGATTCTAGAGTTTGCCTCCATAACTCTAATCTGGCATTTACCTCAGCTCACGTCTCATCGACTAGGACAATATCACTAGCATATAGCATACACAACGATATCTCATTTTTAATACCTCTAGTAAGCTCATCCATCACTATGGCAAATAAGAATGGACTCAACGCAGATCTTTGATGCATCCAATTGTGGTAGAAAAATCGTTTATTATGCCTCCACAAGTTCTGACATTTGTCACTGTTGGCCCATAAGGTTACACTCTCCATTTGTTTAGAGTTTTGATGATAAAAAACCAAATAAGAGCTATATGGTACTAATTAGTTTGTTAAGATAAGTTTCAGGTTTGTACCATAGTTTGGAGGCCATTGCTTAGCTATTGCAAGAAAGACTAGGTTCATGAAGTGAAGAAGGCTTTTTGCACATCAAGGAAGGAACATAGAAGAGAAGGCTCTAGCAAGGCATTGCATGGCTCAAGATTGCTCAAGAGACTTAATTAGATTTATTTTTTAGTTTAGAGTTTTGTTAAAGAATAGTGAATAGGTTTGAAGCTCTAACACACACGTTTTTGCGCACATCCCATTTCTAAGTTTATTTCATATAAATTATACAAAAATATTTTGATACAAAATCCTCTGCTTGTAAATCTATATTTATGTTTTATACTTATTCCTATTTAAAACATCTTTGATAAAAATATTTTTCTCCTCAAAATTCTGGTTAAAAATTGGTTTTTGGCCTGATCCGGTCGACCGCCCGGGTCGACCGTGACTATGACAGGTTTACCGGTCGACCCGAGCGGTCGACCGTGGTTCTGGCAGTGCACGTATCAGTGTGCACGTCTCACGATCGACCGTGACGGTCGACCGAGACAAGCCTGACTGTAAGACATTACTCTCTGTTTTTTTGGGTCGACCGGGCCGGTCGACCGTGGCCTGCAACGGTCGTTTTCTTTGTACTAGCGGTCGACCGGACTAGCCGTTTGAACAGTAACGGCTAGTTTCTGAACAGGTTTAATTTTTGTCCTTTTCTCACTTAAGTGTGTTTAAATGACTTATTTTAGGTTTAATACATTCTGATTAGCCTTAAAAATGTTTTATCTTCTAACCCTAGCCCTCTCCTATAAATAGGGGTGTTTAGGGAGAGAATGGTTACTAAGAAAAATTATAAAATTCCCACAAGTTTAAGGCTTTCAAAAAGACTTGGTTTCTTGGTTTTTGTGCTGAAATTCTCTCTCATTTTTTGAAGTGCTTTCAAGAATTCTCTTATTTCATTTTCTTTTCTCTTTGCACACAAGAGCTTCATTCCTACTCATTGATTCTCTAAGGACCTTTGTAAGGGAAGAGAATTTTGCAAGAGAAAGTTTGTGGTCTTTTGACTACCAAGAGAAAACTTGTACTTGAGATTGTGGAGTTGGGTACTCCGGTGTATTTGTGACATCTTTGTGATAGTGGAAGTGGTTGGAATCCTTCTGGGGAAGGCGGGGAAGTAGAGCTGGGTGCTCGAACCTCGATAACAAATCTTTGTGTTTGCGTTTGGTTTACTTTCCTTGTTCTTGCTCTACCTTCATTGAAATTGTTGCTTGCTTCTTATTGTCATTGCTATATTCACTTGTTGTCATTCATCTTGTCAATCATTGTCCCACACAACAAGGTTGCATTGCGCACCTCCAACTCATTTTACGAGGAATCAAGAGGAAGGAGTTCAGAACCCTTCACGGGGCATTCGGCTCTTAGTCTTGTTTTGGGCGATTGTTGCATCATATTTTTAAATTGTGGATTGATTAGCTTTATCACCTATTCACCCCCCTCTAGGTGATTTTCAATTGGTATCAGAGCTTGGACTCTAGGTTTTGGCTTAACATCCATAGAGAGATCCTTAAAATTTGCTAATCAACATTTTCATTCATTCATTCATCACTAGTAAACATGGCCGATAACATCAAAACCCCTCCTAAATTTGATGGACTTAATTTCCCTATTTGGAAGGTTAGGATGACTATCATTTTGCAATCTTTAGGTAGCTTAGTAGCTAAATCCTTGACCAAACCCTATGTAGCACCCGATAGTGATGAGAGCACATGGACCGATTTCAACTTTAGAGAATATGAGGCTAACTCTAAGGCCCAAAATTCCCTCTTAACCGCCTTGAATGAGGATGACCTTACACGGGTAATTCATTGCCAATCCGCCTATGAGATTTGGCAACACTTGTTAGTCATGCACGAAGGGACTTCACAAGTCAAGAGAGCTAAGATAGATCTCTTGAGGTCCCAATATGAATCTTTCAAAATGCTTGATGATGAATCTATTGATTGTATGATTACTAGATTTACTAAAATCACCAATGGTCTTTCTTCTTTAGGTGATGATATCTCCAACGATCAAAAGGTGCGAAAAGTGATTCGAGCACTTCCTACATCATGGGAGATAAAGGCCACCACCTTGAAGGAGTTGAACGACAAGGATGAGATGGACCTCATTAGTCTCATTGGGAACTTAAAGACCCATGAGATGAAAAAGAAAGTAAGAGAAGAGGCCGCTCCACTAAAGAAGAAGTCCATCGCCTTCAAGACTTCATCCACTCTTGAGGACGATGAAGAAGACGAAGAAGAAGATGAGGAGCTATCACTACTTGTTCGCAATGTGAAGAGAATGTACCGGAGAAACAAGCTCAACTTCCGAAGGAAATTTGAAGGCAAAGAGGAGAGAAGAATTATATGCTACAATTGCCGTAAGCCCGGACTTATCATGGCCGATTGCCCGGAGTTCAAGAAGAAAATGACCTCCTCCCTCAAGCCAAAGAAACCGGAAGAAAAGAAAGCGTACAAGGCAACTTGGGATTCGGAAAGCGAGTCCGAGGAAGAGGCGGATGTAGCAAACATGTGTTTCATGACAAACACACCAAAGGTAACCCCTCAACCTCTTGATGATGAAAATGATGAATTAAGTAAGGAAGTTCTTGCTCATGCTTTCGTTGAACTTTCCGAAACTTATGATAATAAGAAGATTGAATGTTTTAAATTGCATAAAGAAGTTGCTTTTCTTAAAGATCAACTTGCTATGGTTTTGAAAGAAAAAGATGATATTTCTTCTAATCTCATTTCTATTCAAAATGAGTTTAATGCCTACAAGGTTTCTTGTAAGAGAAAATCTCCTATTGTTGATGAAAAAGAAATTTCTTCTTTAAAAACTAAAATGGTTGATTTTGAAAAAGTTTTGAAAGATTGTGCTTTTAACACTAAGAAACTTGAAGAAAAATTTTCTAAAAAGCACACCCCTCATGCTAAAAATTCACTTGTTAAGTCTACTCATGCTCACACTACACATAACACTTCTCATGCTAAATCTTTTCATGCTCACAACTCTCATGCTCACAAATCACACACTCATTATGCTTTTAAATATGGTAGAGTGTATAGATGCACATATTGTGGTAAGAATGGACATTTAGCTAAATTTTGTTATGACCAAGTTAATAGATCAAATAATCTTGTTTGGGTTAATGAAACTAACCCTTTAGGACCCAAGAAAATGTGGGTACCAAAATCAAGTCCTAAATTATTTGATGTAGGTACACACCAAGGCTCCAAGACGTAGGGAGCGGTGGTACCTTGATAGTGGTTGTTCTAGACACATGACATGGGACATCAATAACTTTACAACCCTATCAAGGTACGAGGAAGGTGGCTCCGTCACCTTCGGGGATGACTCCAAAGGAACTATCATCGGTATAGGTAACATTCAAATTGGTGCATCTCCTATTATAGAAAATGTTGTTTTAGTTGAAGGTTTGAAACATAATTTGCTTAGCATTAGTCAATTTTGTGATCGTGGACTTAAAGTTGTTTTTGATGATTCTTCTTGCAAGATTTTTGATGTTAAAACTAATGATTGTATTCTCACCGGTTTTCGTGATGATAATGTTTATATTATTGACATGCTTAATGTGGAATGTTCTACTAAATGCTTAAATGCTTTTGATGAAAATTCTTGGCTTTGGCATAGAAGATTAGGACATGCATCTTTTGACCATCTTTCTAGGATTAATTCAAAGGAATTGGTGAAGGGTATTCCTTGCTTGAAGTTTGAGAAAGACCGCATTTGTGGTGCGTGCCAACTTGGGAAACAAACCAAGTCATCCTTCAAACCAACCAAGGATATCATGTCAACTAGGCCTTTAGAATTAATTCATATGGATCTTTCTGGACCTACTAAAACTAAGAGCTTAAATGGTAGTAGATATGCATTTGTTTTAGTTGATGATTTTTCCCGTTTCACTTGGGTTTTCTTCTTGGAACACGAAGATCAAACCTTTTCTCATTTTAAGATTTTTCGAAAAAGGGTTGAAAAAGAAAAAGGTTTTCCGATTTTGAAAATAAGGAGTGATAGAGGTGGTGAGTTTGTTAACCAACTCTTCATGACTTATTGTGATGAAAAGGGAATTAAGTATGAGATGTCTTGTCCTAGAACTCCACAACAAAATGGAGTTGTAGAAAGAAAAAATAGAACACTTCAAGAGATGGCTAGGACAATGATAAGTGAGTATGACCTCCCTCATTATCTATGGGCCGAGGCCGTAAACACCGCATGCTATATTTCAAATCGTATTTATTTGTGCAAAAATTCTTCCAAAACATCTTTTGAAATGTATCATTCTAGAAAACCTAATGTTGCATATTTCAAAGTTTTTGGATGCAAATGTTTTGTTTTGAACACTAAAGATAACTTGGGTAAATTTGATGCTAAGGTTTATGAAGCAATCTTTGTTGGATACTCTACTACTAGTAAAGCTTATAGAGTATTCA
The DNA here is from genome assembly GCA_038442645.1 of Agave tequilana. NCBI lineage: Eukaryota > Viridiplantae > Streptophyta > Magnoliopsida > Asparagales > Asparagaceae > Agave > Agave tequilana. Next base: position 105,694 of record JAVJIF010003790.1, on the reverse strand, counting down.
ATAAATCTTCCCTTACCATTGATGAATCCATGCATGTTAAATTTGAAGAATCTAATGTGTTTGTTGAGAATGTTGTAGAGATTGAACCATTAAGTGAAGACATGGAGAGACTATCCTTGAAGGACTCACCCGCTCAAGATGATAAGCAAGAATCAACTGGTGACGTTCAAGAGGATAAAGAGGAAAGCTCAGAACCACTTCCTAAAGCTTGGAGATACGCTACAAATCATCCTAAGGAGCTCATCTTGGGTGATGCATCTAAAGGAGTTACAACTCGCTCCAAACTCCATGACCTATGTGGTAACTTTGCTTTCATTTCTCATTTTGAACCTAAAAGCATCCTCGAAGCCGAGGCGGACTCATATTGGTTGCTTGCCATGCAAGAGGAACTCAATCAATTTGAGCGCAACCAAGTTTGGCACCTTGTTCCTAGGCCCCACGATAGACCAATAATTGGTACTAAGTGGATCTTTAGAAACAAGATGGATGAGTCCGGAAATGTGATTAGGAATAAGGCTAGGTTAGTGGCCCAAGGTTACACTCAAGTTGAGGGAATTGACTTTGAGGAGACCTTTGCACCCGTAGCACGGCTTGAAGCCATACGGATGACACTAGCTTTTGCATCTTTCAAAAATTTTAAACTTTTTCAAATGGATGTGAAAAGTGCATTTTTGAATGGTTTTATAAATGAAGAAGTTTATGTTGCTCAACCTCCCGGTTTTGTTGATCATGTTCATCCCGATTTTGTTTTTAAACTTGATAAAGCTTTGTATGGATTGAAACAAGCTCCAAGAGCTTGGTATGAAAGGCTTTCTAGTTTTCTCATTTCAAATGATTTTATTAAAGGCAAAGTAGATACAACACTATTCACTAAGCATGTTGATAATGACATTTTAATTGTGCAAATTTATGTTGATGATATAATTTTTGGTTCTACTAATGAGTTTTTATGCAAGGAATTTGAAAAGGCTATGCAATGTGAGTTTGAAATGTCCTCAATGGGTGAGCTTAATTTCTTTCTTGGACTCCAAATCAAGCAATTGCAAGATGGGAACTTCATATGTCAAGCCAAATACGCAAAGGAACTTGTGAAGAAGTTTGGACTTGAAGACTCAAAGATTTGCAACACTCCCATGGCAACTACCACCAAGCTTGATAAGAATGACCAAGGTAAAAATGTTGATATTAAATTGTATAGAAGCATGATAGGTAGTCTTTTATATTTGACGGCAAGTAGGCCGGACATCATATTTAGTGTGTGTCTTTGTGCTAGATTTCAATCGTGTCCCAAAGAGTCCCATCTTATTGCGGTAAAACGCATTATTCTTTATATTAAGGGAACGATTGGAATAGGTCTATGGTATCCGAAAACCGGAGATTTCTCAATGACGAGTTATTCGGATGCCGACTATGCGGGTTGTAGAGTAGATAGAAAGAGTACTAGTGGGACATGTCAATTTCTTGGTAATTGTCTTGTTTCATGGTCTTCTAGGAAACAAAATTTCGTAGCTCTCTCAACCGCCGAGGCGGAGTATGTTGCCGCGGGGGCTTGTTGTGCACAAGTCCTTTGGATGAAACATACTCTCCTTCATTATGATTTGCATTTTGACCATATAAAAATATTTTGTGATAATACTAGTACTATACATATGACAAAGAATGCAAATCAACATAGTAAGACCAAGCACATTGAGATTAGATATCACTTTCTTAGAGATCATTTTGAGAAAGGAGATATAGTTATTGATTATGTTTCTACGGATTTACAACTAGCCGATATTTTCACTAAACCACTTGATTTTGCTAGATTTTCTTTCATTTGTGGTGAACTTAATGTTTGTGTTATTGAATAAAAATGTTTTCATAACCCTTTTTGATGTATGACAAAAAGGGGGAGAATGAGTTTTTATGATAGAGATATAAGTTCATATGGTTTTGGTTCCATATGAGTTTATACATGTTTTTAGTTTTTGATGTGTTTTCATGAATTCTTGTAATTTGAGTTTAATTGTTTTTGCAAGTGTTTTGTTTTCTCATGGCTTTTGGTTTCATGATGTTTACTTGCAAATTACAAATTACATTGTTTTTGCTTGTTTAATATAGCATATTTTGAGGGGGAGCTTACTCCTCCTATATATTTTTGTTTATAGCCTATTTGTTTTGTCATCATCAAAAAGGGGGAGATTGTTGGCCCATAAGGTTCACTCTCTATTTGTTTAGAGTTTTGATGATAACAAACCAAATAAGAGCTATATGGTACTAATTAGTTTGTTAAGATAAGTTTCAGGTTTGTACCATAGTTTGGAGGCCATTGCTTAGCTATTGCAAGAAAGACTAGGTTCATGAAGTGAAGAAGGTTTTTTGCACATCAAGGAAGGAACATAGAAGAGAAGGCTCTAGAAAGGCATTGCATGGCTCAAGATTGCTCAAGAGACTTAATTAGATTTATTTTTTAGTTTAGAGTTTTGTTAAAGAATAGTGAATAGGTTTGAAGCTCTAACACACACGTTTTTGCGCACATTCCATTTCTAAGTTTATTTCATATAAATTATACAAAAATATTTTGATACAAAATCCTCTGCTTGTAAATCTATATTTATGTTTTATACTTATTCCTATTTAAAACATCTTTGATAAAAATATTTTTCTCCTCAAAATTCTGGTTAAAAATTGGTTTTTGGCCTGATCCGGTCGACCGCCCGGGTCGACCGTGACTATGACAGGTTTGCCGGTTAACCCGAGCGGTCGACCGTGGTTCTGGCAGTGCACGTATCAGTGTGCACGTCTCACGGTCGACCGTGACGGTCGACCGAGACAAGCCTGACTGTAAGACATTACTCTCTGTTTTTTTGGGTCGACCGGGCCGGTCGACCGTGGCCTGCAACGGTCGTTTTCTTTGTACTAGCGGTCGACCGGGCCGGTCGACCGGGCCGGTCGACCGGACTAGCCGTTTGAACAGTAACGGCTAGTTTCTGAACATGTTTAATTTTTGTCCTTTTCTCACTTAAGTGTGTTTAAATGACTTATTTTGGGTTTAATACATTCTGATTAGCCTTAAAAATGTTTTATCTTCTAACCCTAGCCCTCTCCTATAAATAGGGGTGTTTAGGGAGAGATTGGTTACTAAGAAAAATTATAAAAATTCCCACAAGTTTAAGGCTTTCAAAAAGACTTGGTTTCTTGATTTTTGTGCTGAAATTCTCTCTCATTTTTTGAAGTGCTTTCAAGAATTCTCTGATTTCATTTTCTTTTCTCTTTGCACACAAAAGCTTCATTCCTACTCATTGATTCTCTAAGGACCTTTGTAAGGGAAGAGAATTTTGCAAGAGAAAGTTTGTGGTCTTTTGACTACCAAGAGAGAACTTGTACTTGAGATTGTGGAGTTGGGTACTCCGGTGTATTTGTGACATCTTTGTGATAGTGAAAGTGGTTGGAATCCTTCTGGGGAAGGCGGGGAAGTAGAGCTGGGTGCTCGAACCTCGATAACAAATCTTTGTGTTTGCGTTTGGTTTACTTTCCTTGTTCTTGCTCTACCTTCATTGAAATTGTTGCTTGCTTCTTATTGTCATTGCTATATTCACTTGTTGTCATTCATCTTGTCAATCATTGTCCCACACAAGCGCACCTCCAACTCATTTTACGAGGAATCAGGAGGAAGGAGTTCAGAACCCTTCACGGGGCATTCGGCTCTTAGTCTTGTTTTGGGCGATTGTTGCATCATATTTTAAATTGTGGATTGATTAGCTTTATCACCTATTCACCCCCCTCTAGGTGATTTTCAGTCACTACTCCATTGCACATATCTTTGATTATGTCAATATATTTGATGGGAACTCCCTTTTTTATCAATGTCCACCATAACACCTCTATTGGCACCTTATAAAGAGCTTTTTCTAAATCAATAAAGACCATATGCAAATTTCTCTCTCGAAATCGCTCTATAAGTTGACGAAGCAAATGAATAGCGTATGTCGTCGATCTCCCTAGCATGAACCCAAACTGATTTTCTGATATTGTAACATTCTGCCTTAACATGTATTCAATTACCCTTTCCCAAAGCTTCATAGTGTGACATATGACTTTTATTTCACGATAGTTTGAACAACTCTGCATATCACCATTGTTCTTATATAGAGGTACTAAGGTACTCTTCCTCCACTCATTTGACATCATTTTAGTTAAGCAGATCTTGTTAAAGAGGTTTGTCAGCCATCTCACGCCCACCTCTCCTGAGCATCTCCATACCACAATAGAAATTCCATCTGGGCCAACAGGTTTTCTTGACTTCATCCTCTTCAAGGCCTCTTTAACTTTAGATTCGCTAATTCTGCGCATATAATTATGGTTCATGTCCTAACACTGAATGGTAAGGTCATCAAATCTTGAGTAGAACTACCATTAAATAATTTGTTTAAATACTCTCTCCATCTTTCTTTGATTTCTTCATCTCGAACTAAAACCTTCTGATCCTTATCTTCGACACACCTCAAAAATAAGTTAATGTAAATACAAAGAAGTACAGATATGTAGGGTAAAAAATTAACGCATATCACAAGCATGTGAACTTGTTTTTGAGATATAGAAATTCAATCTTAAAACAAAAACCTTATTGTCTAAAAGCTTAACTTTGAAATGGAAACCAATATTTTTTTTTTTCAAAACTCCATAAATACAAAAACAAGTTTTTCCAAACTAATTTGAAGCTCAGTGTGTATGGATAGAATCCAATCCACATGTAAAACCATATAGACTTGTTTTTGACAATATATATAGCAATATACATCGTAAAAATAAGTTTTGTTAAATACAAAACTTAAACTCGTGAGTACAACTCATAAAAATAAGTTTTTTAAATACAATAAAGACACCAATGAGTATGGAGGAAATCCAATGCACAAACAAACCATATGAACTTGTATTTTGATGAAATTTATTCAGAAACCAAAGAAATATTCTAGTTAAATAGAAATGGGTTAGACCGAAAACTAAAACTCTTATGTGTATATAAGCTTGAGCAAAACTAATTTAAACTTTATACAAGATCTAAACCCATAAATTCTAAACTCAAGTCTTATTGTAGATCTTCTTCTCCAAGTAGACTTGATCTAAACTTGATTCCATCGAGTTAGACTCCTCCTCGAGTACTTGATGTGATCTTTATGAAAAACACCTAGAGGGGGGGGGGGGGGTGAATAGGTGTTAATGCTAATCTAGTAACTAAATGCACTAAATGCGGAAGCTAATGCAAATTATTGCAACACACTTAATACAATCAACAAGTGTAGCCGAATTCCCCGTGAAGGGCTCTGGACTAACTCCTCTTCATTCCCCTTGAATGGGTTGAGGTGCTATGTGAAGCTCTTGTTGATTAAGTACAAGTGAGGTACACACAAACAAGCAAGCCAAAGCATATAAGGATGAACAATATAAAAGATGCAAGGCAACACAAGCAATATATGATATGAAAGATGAATGATGCTTTGCACAAATAAATGAGAGAGAGTTAGAGAGACAAGTGGATCAAACGCAAAGGCCAAGATATGTTTCGAGGTTTGAGCACCCAGCTCTACATCCCCACCTACACCACCGTGTAGGATTTCCAATCCACTATAATGTCCACCGAGGGAACCTTCACCGAGAAGGATTTTTATAACAAGGGAGTACCGAACTCCTCTTTAAAACAACCATCTCACAACCGAGGGGTAGGCCCGTAGCCGATACAACAACACCTCTACCGAAGAGGGTTTACAAACCAACACTCCCCCTCTCACCAGAGGGAGCAAACCAATCACCCGATCACCTCTATCAAAGAGGGATACAACAAGAATAAGGGTGTTTACAACTTAGAGGTTCAACAACCTCAAACAATCTCTTTTTCTCTCTTTTCCACAAAACAAAAATCCTAAATAGATTAGGATAGAAGATATAGCTCAAGTGTGGAAATCAAGGTGTTTTTGGAAACAAGCAACAAAGAAAATACTTGGGAAAACTCTTGTAAAAGATAGAGAATGAAAACCAATACAAATATCCCAAATTCCTATTTTCTTTGATTTTCCAAAACCCTTGAAAAACAATTAAGATGAAAACTTTTTAGCACAAAAACTCTTTTCGAAAACTTGTTTAAAACACTGAAGAAGTCAGGAATTTTTAGCTCTAAAAATCTTGGAGAAAACCTCAAACAAATGGGGTATTTATAGCCCCATCAGAAAACTAGCCGTTAGGCTGATGTGGCAGCCTGACAGGCTACCGGTCGACCGGCCCGGTCGACCGGCCCGGTCGACCGCCAACTGTCAGAATTGTGACCGTTGGGCAACCACGGTCGACCGGCCCGGTCGACCCGAACAAACAGAGAGCTCTGCTCTTAGACCCGGTCGACCGCCCGGTCGACCGTCCCAGAGCTGCCAAACGTGCACAGATTTGTGCACGTCGGTCGACCGGCCCGGTCGACCGACTTCAGCCAAGTCGACTAGGTCAGTTGACTTAGTCGACTGATTGAAGCCTGGAACAGAAATCTGGGTCAGAAAAATATTTTGAAAAATCTTTTAAGTCTTCTAAAAATCACCAAAAATAGTTTTATCATTTTGCATTGATATATAAACATGTGATAAAAAGTTTAGCTCAAATATCAATCAATATGAACTATTTTTGTGTCTAACAATTTTTACCAAAAACCAAAACTTGTATTTTTATCAAACTTAATTTTTCAATACATGAATAGGAAAGTCAAAATAAGTTTGTTTAAGTCATTTAAGCATGTATGTATAACTAGAATATATCTACTATACATATAAATCATGTAAACTTGTTTTGATCAATCTATTCATGAAAACCAACACCAAAACATAAAACGTGTGTGTTGTGCACTTGAGCATATCAACTATACTAAGCTTTACAAATGGATCTAAAACACACTAAACTATGGATACCTAAGTCTTCTTGATGATCTTCATCTTCAAGTAGACTTGCTCCAAAACTCCATCCATGGGCTAGGCAATGTGTGATCTTGATGCTTTGGCCCTGGAATCACTATGAAAAGCTTCTAAACTCCTTGTTGAAGCTAATCATCAACTAATATTTTGGTTAATGAATCTGAAACTTAAACAACACAAGATTATTAGTAAACATAACTACATGAGTTAATCATCATCAAAACTAGGGTGGAAGGCCTTTGGGCCAACAATCTCCCCCTTTTTGATGATGACAAAACTCATGGAGTTATGTATGCATGGATTAAAGTTAAGCTTCAAAGAAGCTCCCCCTTAACTCATGCATAAACAAATAAACAATAAATATGCAATGAATGACAATGCATACCAATTTAAACTTTCAAACAAACATGAAACACAAATCTTTATGTATTATTGTTATGCATGAACATGGTGATTCCAAAACATGCATACTCAAAATATGTATGCATCATCATGCATAAAACACATAAACATGTTCTAGAAGCTCTAGATACCAATTAAATTAATAAAACATTAATAAAAACACTAGATGCTCTAGATACCAATAAAACTTAATATATGCAAAAACATAAGTATGCATATATAAAACACAAATTATTCTCCCCATTTTTGTCAATCATCAACAAAGGGGTAAACAATCAAAACAATAAATGAGGGGTAAAAATCTTTCTCCCCCTTTTCGTTAATCAAAACAATAAAACAATGTTCTCCCCCTTTTTGTCTAAAACAAAAACAAGGTCAATAAGGGGTGGCAATCAATTAGGATATCAATGAAAACATGTCAATGAAGCATCTTGATACCAATTGAAAGTAAACAAAGATCAATAAATGTTATATGCTATATACATTCATGAAGAGGAAGACGCTAAGTTAGCTTCCCTACACATATGCATTACATGAAAGAGGGATGTTAAGCCCTAATTCACATAACACACATTATGTAATGCATAAGAGGAGATGTTAAGCTCCCCCTACACACGTGTACCACTTAAAGAAGAGATGTTAAGCTCTTCAATATAAGATACACTCAACATGAATGTATATGTGGAAGAGATGTTAAGCTCTCCTTGCATATAGTCAATAAAAATCAAAACTTTTGTATTTTTCTTTAAACAAAATTTTTAGATACCAATTTAAAACATAAGACATCTTGATATCAAAAGATAGTATTTTTCTTTTTAAACCAAATAAACAATTGAAATGACTATTTTCTATCATAAAGTAAGGGAGTGGAAATACAAGTACCAATTGAAATATGAAAAACGAATTTTCTCCCCCTTTATGAAATACCAACAAAAACTATGCTTAGGCTTGAAATAAGATACCAATTGACAACTAAATCAATTGAAATAAAGTTGAAGCTCAAGCTCTAGCATAAACAAAATTTGTGCTTAAGATATAGAAATATAATAGCACAAATAAAACAAGTATATGTGTATGAAATAGAATGAGTACCAATCACTAATAGATAATACCAAATGAAGATATACATACACAATAAACATATGAGTATACAAAAAGATCAAAATGATACCAATTGAAAGAGTTCAATGATACCAATTGACATAACAATAAGTTCAAGTGTATACATCATATTACAAAACCTCCCAATCAAGGTTCAAGTTTTAAATGATTTTCATTTTAAAGCATGACATGACCATGATCTCCCATCCATCCTCCCATAAAGGGTAGGGGTTTTCAAAAATAGGTTTAAAATGTAGTATGTTTGAAAATCTCTACCATAGTGAAGAATACGAACTAGTTATAGGAAAAAAAAACTTTTAAACTAGTACGAAATCCTTCAAGTAAGGAATAAACTAAAAATAATTTTCATAAAGCACATGTAAATCACATAGAACTTAAAAACACTCAATATTCAATAAAGTCCATACATACTCATGATAACATACTCATGAGAAATATTTAAAAAAATGGTGAGTGTACAAGTAATGTGTGACATGGCAATATGAAATATCCAATTAGGCTCAAAATTCCTTGAAACAAGAAAACATGAAGATCATTAAAACTTATTTAATCTTCAAGGTATATGTATGTTTTATACAAATTAAAGTATACATACATATCCAAGCACAAGGAGTCCACTAAATATATGCATTAAGGCACGTGGCTCAAAAAGGATGTATATGTATAATAATAATTTGGATAAAATAGACATATACATGAAGTTAAACAAAAATACATGGAAACATGAAAAACTAAATTTTTATTAAAACAAATTTCATTTCAAGGTATATGTATGAATTGTCAACACAATAAGTATACATACATATCCCTAAACACAATTGAGTCCATATATAGATTTGCATGAAAGGCAAATGACTCAAGGGGTATACATGTATATCTTAGAGTTTGGCAATACAAACATATACATGAAGTGAAACACACAATCATAAAACAAATCCAAAAATATGACTACAGGTCTAAAATGTATGGATCATTAAAACTAAACTATACTAGCACATCTAATGGGTTCAAATAAGCATTCACGCTCAAACATATATAGATTTATTTGTGGCCCACTATATGCACAAGTATAAATCCTAATCTTAATGAAAACTAACATTCAAACACATATTCAAAACATGAAGTATTAAAAACAAATATAAAATCATCATGATAAAACTAAAACATGATTACTATGAATATCCACATGTTATTAGAACTATGATATACGCAATAGCAACCAAATGGAGAGAACACAAATGAATTTATCCATATTAAACATGGGTGTCTCAAAATAACTAAACATGTATATCACAAGTCTAATAAGCATGACATTTTCATACTAATCATTAAATAATGAAACATGCTATAAACATCAAAACATGCTAATAATGATAAACATGGAAAGCATGTAAACAATAAATAAGGAGTTAGGGATCGTTACCAAAACCTAGAAGGGCAACTTCCCTTGTCTCCAAAATATGGTGGTCATCTCCACCAAACTTCCCATGAAAGTGATGCATCTATTTGATTTCCATGAAACTCGGAACGCATCCACTCCAAGGTATCGCTACTCTCACGTCATGTGAGAGCCCACACCTACATCAAATAAAGGAGGGGTGGTCTTTGGTACCCATATCTTATTGGGTCCATGGGGGTTAGTACCTTCTCTAACCCAAACAAAATTCTTTGCTAAATTTACATTATGTAATCTATCAAAGCAAAACTTAGTAAGGTGGCCCTTACGTCCACAATGTGTATAAGTGTATACATGAGCATACATAGTGTGATGGTGTCCGTGAGGAGCATGTGTTTGCCGTGGGGGGTGTGCATGCATAAAGGATGGAACTTGTTTCTTTCGAACCAAGGTTTCCAAACGTGAGTGGTTCATGGCACATTGGCTCATAGTGGAGCCCAAACAATCCATTTTCTTCTTAATTAAATTTATATCATTTTCAATCAAAGAAGAAGTGGAGCATGCAATGGGTGAAGTGTGTGATACTACCCTAGCATGGCAAACATGTGCATCAATCTTATTTTGCAAAACATCATTTTTCTTTAAACAAACATTTAAATCATTTGAAATAGAGATAATTTTGTTTTTCAAAGCAACATTCTCTTTTAAAACAAAATCAACTCTTGAAGATAAAATTTCATTTTTCTTCAAAACAACATGGCAATCATTTTTAGATTTTAAAAATTCATTTTCTTTTAGTGCAAGGTCTAATTGAGATCTCAATGAATCCCTTTCATTATAGACCTCAACCTTTTCTTGCAAAACATTGTTAAGTTTAGAAGACAATTTTTCATTTTCTTTATTCAAAGCAAAAGTCTTCTTTTTCAAAACATTATATTTTTCTATTAGTTTTTCATAAACAATAGAAAGTTCTTCACTCAAAGCATGGGGATCAACATAATCATTTGAAGAACTAGTATTATCATCATCTAAGTGGGTTTCCGAGTGTACCTCAATGGAGTCATTCCCTTGGATCATATGGCATTGTTGTGGCTCGGATTCTCCACTAGATTCCTCTTCTTAGATTTGCACTTGAAGCTTGGAGGTGTTGGTGGTTGTCAACAAATTCCACACTGCAAAGGCGGAATCAATATTAGAAACACGTAAAAGATAATCTTTAGATAATGTGCTTCTAATGGCCTCAAGGGCTTGTGCATTGGCCCCTATATGCTTGCGGTCACCAAGATAACATCTCTTGGTAGCGGCAAGGGAAACATGTAAGCCTAAGGTTTGGAGGTAAATGGACATCTTAGTCTTCCAAATAAGAATGTTGGAAGGGTCAAACATAGGTGGGGTCATGAAGGCCATGGGTCCAAACTATATGTGTGCAAACACGCAAATGCAAATAATAGATTAGCAAACAAATGGATCTTACTCCTAGGATGTTAAGCCTAAGTATCAGGAGCACTAGCTCTGATACCAATTGAAAAACACCTAGAGGGGGTGAATAGGTGTTAATGCTAATCTAGTAACTAAATGCGCTAAATGCGGAAGCTAATGCAAATTATTGCAACACACTTAATACAATCAACAAGTGTAGCCGAATTCCCCGTGAAGGGCTCTGGACTAACTCCTCTTGATTCCCCTTGAATGGGTTGAGGTGCTATGTGAAGCTCTTGTTGATTAAGTACAAGTGAGGTACACACAAACAAGCAAGCCAAAGCATATAAGGATGAACAATATAAAAGATGCAAGGTGACACAAGCAATATATGATATGAAAGATGAATGATGCTTTGCACAAATAAATGAGAGAGAGAGTTAGAGAGACAATTGGATCAAACGCAAAGGCCAAGATATGTTTCGAGCTTCGAGCACCCAGCTCTACATCCCCGCCTACACCACCGTGTAGGATTTCCAATCCACTATAATGTCCACCGAGGATCCCACCGAGGGAACCTTCACCGAGAAGGATTTTTATAACAAGGGAGTACCAAACTCCTCTCTCAAACAACCACCTCACAACCGACGGGTAGGCTCGTAGCCGATACAACAACTACACTCTACCGAAGAGGGTTTACAAACCAACACTCCACCTCTCACTAGAGGAAGCAAACCAATCACCCGATCACCTCTATCAAAGAGGGATACAACAAGAATAAGGGTGTTTACAACTTAGAGGTTCAACAACCTCAAACAATCTTTTTTCTCTCTTTTCACAAAAACAAAGATCCTAAATAGATTAGGATAGAAGATATAGCTCAAGTGTGGAAATCAAGGTGTTTTTAGAAACAAGCAACAAAGAAAATACTTGGGAAAACTCTTGTAAAAGATAGAGAATGAAAACCAATACAAATATCCCAAATTCCTATTTTCTTTGATTTTCTAAAACCCTTGAAAAACAATTAAGATGAAAACTTTTTAGCACAAAAACTCTTTTCAAAAACTTGTTTAAAACACTGAAGAAGTCAGGAATTTTTAGCTCTAAAAATCTTGGAGAAAACCTCAAACAAATGGGGTATTTATAGCTCCATCAGAAAACTAGCCGTTAGGCTGATGTAGCAGCCTGACAGGCTACCGGTCGACCGGCCCGGTCGACCGCCAACGGTCAGAATTGTGACCGTTGGGCAACCACGGTCGACCGGCCCGGTCGACCCGAACAAACAGAGAGCTCTGCTCTCAGACCCGGTCAACCGCCCGGGTCGACCATCCCAGAGCTGTCAAACGTGCACAGATTTGTGCACGTCGGTCGACCGGCTTCAGCCAAGTCGACTAGGTCAGTAGACTTAGTCGACTGATTGAAGCCTGGAACAGAAATCTGGGTCAGAAAAATATTTTGAAAAATCATTTAAGTTTTCTAAAAATCACCAAAAATAGTTTTATCATTTTGCATTGATATATAAACATGTGATAAAAAGTTTAGCTCAAATATCAATCAATATGAACTATTTTTTTGTCTAACAATTTTTACCAAAAACCAAAACTTGTATTTTTATCAAACTTGATTTTTCAATACATGAATAGGAAAGTCAAAATAAGTTTGTTTAAGTCATTTAAGCATGTATGTATAACTAGAATACATCTACTATACATATAAACCATGTAAACTTATTTTGATCAATCTATTCATGAAAACCAAAACCAAAACACAAAACGTGTGTGTTGTGCACTTGAGCATATCAACTATACTAAGCTTTATAAATGGATCTAAAACACACTAAACTATGGATACCTAAGTCTTCTTGATGATCTTCATCTTCAAGTAGACTTGCTCCAAAACTCCATCCACGGGCTAGGCAATGTGTGATCTTGATGCTTTGGCCCTGGAATCACTATGAAAAGCTTCTAAACTCCTTGTTGAAGCTAATCATCAACTAATATCTTGATTAATGAATCTGAAACTTAAACAATACAAGATTACTAGTAAACATAACTACATGAGTTAATCATCATCAAAACTAGGGTGGAAGGCCTTTGGGCCAACACTTTAAGCTTGAGTTCTTGAATTGACTTGTGTAAGCTTGAAGAAGTTAAACATTAACTAAGATCTTCATTGAATATCTGAAACTCAATAAATACAATATAATTAGTATTATAACTATATGAGTTAATCATCATCAAAACTAGAGTGGTAAGCCTTTATGGACTAATAATCTTCTCATTTTTTATGGTGATAAAACTCATAGAATTATATATACATAGATTAAATTTAAGCTTTGTAAAAACTCCCTTATGCATAATATAAAACATACAGATATTCAATATAAGCTTATAAATACCAAACAAATCATGAATATAAAATCAATAAACGCAAAAGCATAGAATACAAGCACGCACATATAAACTATAAAATCCTTTTCTCTTTTTTATCAATTCATCAACAAAGGGGTAAAGAAAACAAAGTATATGTGTATGTGATATAAATCTATGAAGAAGATAGACGCTAAGTTTACTCCCTCTGCATACATGCATTATATGGATAAGAGATAATTAAATCATAACCCACATAAATATTATATGTAATGTATAAATGGAGATGTTAAGTAAAACAAAATATTTTTTCTCAAAAAAGTAGAGGGTTAATACCAATTTAAATCAAAGAATTTCTCCTCCCTTTTGAAACAACAAAAAAAATCAATGCATAAGTTTTGAAAAATAATATTGATGGAAAGTGATACCAAATCATGATACCAAATGAAATGAATACCAATTTAAAATGAACATAAGTTTAGCATGAAATCAATTATACTATAAAAACATGTATGAACATTGTAACATACGCAATCAATCATATGTATGTATGATACCAATGAAAATTTAATGTCATTTGAAATTATGAGGCATACATATATAAATAAATAAGAATGAGTATACAAAAATCAAATATCATGTAAATCATGTGTATAACTCGTTAAAATGACCTATCTACATGCACTTGTCAAAAAAATAATCATTTACCATATACAATATATGATCGCCAACCTACCTCCCACTTAGGATAGACATTTTTTAAAATAAATAATTTAAAAACAGTTGAATATATATATCAAATAATACCAAGTAAAGAATAAAAGAACCAATGTAAAGTAGTTTTGAAACTAGTTCAAAATTCTTTAAATATGAAACTAACCATATACAACTCATGAAACATGGTAATTACATAAAAATTGTCACTCAAAATCTACATAGAGTGAACAAGCTTATGAATGAAATACAAGGAACAAAATTCAATAGCAATCACATGAACAAATATAAGGTGAGTGCACAAGAATCATTTAAATAGCATATTCATAAAAACAGTAATGCTCTAAGTCACTAATCAAAACTCAAATGAAATTCTTTATTATAAGCACAATATCAAGATTAGTGGAGGCAAAACATTGAAATTATTAAAACATATCCATCAACAAGATATTCAATAGGTATATGAAGATGCAAGATAAACTTTAAAATATATGTAAACTTTATCTAAAGTAAAGCATACATATATACATACCCAAACATAAATTGAATATATAATACAGTACATGGCATATAAATAAAGTGTCTCAAGGATATTACATGTATATCACATAGTTTTAATAAGCTTTATGAATATATGAAGCTAAATCAAATGAAAACAATCTCATAAGAGATTAAACATGAATTTCAATAAATTTATACAGAAACTATATTAAAACAAAAGCATTTTCAAAGAATTACATGTACAAATGCAAGAATCATCAAAAATAGAATATATACATTTAGCTAAATAATAATTGAGTATATAAAGAGTATGAATTATGTTAGGCACAGAGACAAATTTGTTACTCAAATGCTATACAAGTATATCATAAGTTATAAAAAGATTGTATTCAAATATATAATCAAAACATGCAAATATGATATGTTAAAAAATATTCAATTTAAAACATAAAAAATATAATATGAAGGATAGAGATAGTTACCAAACTGATAGAACTAATCTTCATTCTTCCAAAACAAACTGGTCCTCCCACCTAAACTCCTTGACATCCAATGTTTAGTCCATCAAGTTCCGGTTGCATTCACTACTAAGGCACCAATCTTCTCACCTTGTAAGAGCCCATCCCTGCATCAAATACAATGGATGTGAATTTTGATACCAAAATTTTTTAGGTCCTAGAGGATTAGTACTGTTTTGAACCCAAATATTGGCATTAAAAATATTTATCATAGCAAAATTGAGCCAAATAGTTTTTGAGGCCGCAATGTGTACAAGTGTATACTACATAATGGTGGCATATGTGTGAACATGGTGTGCATATGTATGCCAAGGAAGGTGTGCATGCGTATGTAGAGCATGCTTCTTACGAAATATAGATTCCAATCCCTCATTATCAAAGGCACATTGGTTCCAGGTTTAGCCTGAAGCATCAATTTTCTTTTCAACTCAAATATTATTTTCAGCGATAGGAGAAGAAACAATACTCGCATGAGAAACCAAATTCTTTTCTTTAGAAAGAGAGGTAGAAGCATTTTTCAAAGATACTTTTTCTTTTGAAATTCAATCCTTTCTTTGAAAATCAAAGCAATTTTATTTTTCAAAGAAACATTTTCTTTCGAAACAAAATCAAGCTTGAAGATAAAAACATCATTTTCTTTTGAAGCAATATCCTTCTTTTTTGAAACCAAATCAACTTTCTTTTGTCAATGAATCATTCTCATTTAAAGTAAAATCAAGTTGACTTTTAAAAGATCTTTTTCTTTAAAATAAAATCTAGTTTTGAAGACAAAAACTCATTTTTCTTTTTAAATTTTAAACTCTTATATTTTAATAATTTATATTTTGCAAGTAAATCCTCACAAAATATAACAAGCTCATTATTCAACATGTGTGCATCCTCACTAGACATACTAGCATTATCATTAGACACACTTACACTATCATCAAGATCAGATTCTGAGTTTACCTCAAGAGAGTCATTCCTTTGGACCATGTAGTATACTTGGTTGGACTCGTCTTCACTTGATTCTCTCTCCAAATTGTTTGAACCTTGTTCTTTAAGAGAAATCAGTATGTTCCACAATGGCATTTTTTGAGGACTACGATCATGTGGCGCAGTCTTCATAAAGATTCAAATATATGATATTTTTGTGAATACTGCCATCATAATCGCAGTCCTAAGAGGACTGCCTAAGCGGACTGCGATCATAGTCGCAATCTTATAAAGACTAAGAAATATGATATTTTTATGAGAAATGTGATGCGGTGCTCATAAATTTTGCATTTTGTGAGTCATTTTGTGAGAACTGTGATCATAGTCGCAGTTCTCAGAAATAAATTTTTTTTGTGAGGACTATAATTATAATCGCAGTTCTCTATTCTGCGATCATTTTACGAAGACTACGATGATGGTCGCAGTCCTAAAAAATACACATTTTGAAAGCGGTTCATTTTTTAAGTAATTACTTAAGGGTTTTTTTTGTCTTTAGCTGCTGATGAGCGCTTCAGCGCTTGACACATGGGCGCACATCTTTACTTTAAAAAAGAAGGTAGCTGAAGCGAATAAAATTATGCGAGTGAGTTTTTTTTTAATTACAATTTGACTTAAGTGGAGGAAATGAAATCCCCTTATAACAATAGCATTACAAAAAAGGATGTAGTAAAAATTATGTCTCTACCACTAGAAGCTAAGCTCAATCACAAAATGGGATTTCATGTTGTTCCTTCTCAAATTATATTCATTATATTAAGAATATACAACCAAATAGTTATAACTTTTTATAATAATTGCCTAATATCACCCTATATTACTGTTGTCCTCGTGCACTGAATTGAAAGCGGATCTTCTCGGCACTCACCAAAGAATTAACCATTGACATACAAGAGCTAATGTAATTTGTTGTGTAAAAAATTGGCCCCACTTGATATTGGGTTGGGTTGCGAGTGTATCTAGATCTGGTTGAACTGCAATGTTTCTCCACAAGTATGCAGAAGTTAAACCAAGTTGGGTGTTTGAGGTTTCTTAGAGAGGAGGTAATCTCTTACCTTATATATACACTCTTCAATAAGAGAAGCATAATACATATTAAAAGTCTCGGACAACCAATCTGTAGTGGTCAAAATCTGACTCCCACAGGATGATACCACACTCTGACTACTCTCAAACCTCTGCCACTCCAGAACACTACCGAAGCTGCTCTCCAGCCCATAAACACTTCCATCCTTATGGCTCCGATGCTTTCAGTCACCCTGGAGCTTCCCCGTTCAGAGATTCCAACTCCATCATCCTACTGAAGGTACACCTAGAGGGGGGGTGAATAGGTGTAAGTGCTAATCTAGAACCTAAATATGAAACTATGTGCGCTAAATGCGGAAGCTAATGCAAATTTTGCACAAACTTAATACAACACAACAAGTGTAGCCGAATTCCCCGTGAAGGGCTCTGGACTAACTCCTCTTGATTCCCCTTGAATGGGTTGAGGTGCTATGTGAAGCTCTTGTTGGTTAAGTATAAGTTAGGCACACACAATCAAGCCAAGCAAATACAAGATATAGCAATATGAATTATGCAAGGCACAACAAGCAAATAGATATGATATGGCAATATGAATAATGCTCAACACAAGCAAATATGGTATGATGATATGAATGATGCTTAGCACAAATAAATGAGAGAGAGTTGAGAGAAATTGGATCAAACGCAAACACAATGATATGTTTCGAGGTTCGAGCCCCTAGCTCTACATCCCCGCCTACACCACCGTGTAGGATTTCCAATCCACTATAGGAGTACCGAACTCCTCTCTCAACCTTACAAAGCCACCGAGGCTCTACAACCACAATCCACCTCTACCGAAGAGGGATAAGACCCGTAGCCAATACAAACACAATCACCTCTACCAAAGAGGGATCCAAACCAATACCACTCCGATCAACCTCTACCAAAGAGGGATACAACAAATAAAGGAGGGTTTACAACAAGTGGTTCCAAGACCACAAACAATCACTCTTTTCTTACTCTTTTCATTTCTCTTTTCTTTTTCCACAAAAACAAGATCCTAATAGATTAGGATAGATGATATAGCTCAAATGTGAAAATCTAGGTATTTTTGGAAACAAGCAACAAAGAAAACACTTGGGAAAATTCTTGTAAAAGATGGAGAATGAAAACCAATACAAATATCCCAAATTCCTATTTTCTTTGATTTTCCAAAAACCCAAAACAATAAAGATTGAAAGATTAAAGCCCAAAAACTCTTTTGAAAACTTGTTTTAAACTTAAGAAAACTGGGAATTTTTCTCTTGCAAAAACCTTGGCCAAAAATCCAAGAGAATGGAGTTTATATAGGCCCAATACAAAACTAGCCGTTAGAGCTGAGCTGGCAGCTCTGATAGGCAGCGGTCGACCGGCCCGGTCGACCGCTAACGGTCGGAAATATGACCGTTGCAGCCACGGTCGACCGGCCCGGTCGACCCAAACAAACAGAGAGCACTGCTCTCAGTCCGGTCGACCGGCCCGGTCGACCGTCCCAGGGTTTTCAAACGTGCACAGATTTGTGCACGTCGGTCGACCGACCCGGTCGACCGACTTCAGTCAAGTCGACTAGGTCAGTTGACTTAGTCGACTGATTGAAGCCTGGACTGAAAACTGGGTTAGAAAACTTGGGAAAAATATTTTATAAAAATCTTTTATCTTATCTGAAAAACCCATAAAACTTGTTTTATCATTTTATATCAAAACTCAAACAAGTGATAAAAATTTCAAGACATATATCAATCATATCAATTCATTTTGAGTCTTGCAAATTTTATCAAAAACAAACACTTGTATTTTTCCAAACTTGATTTTTCCAAAACATGAATAGGATAGTCAAAATAAGTTTGTCTAGCAAGTTTAAGCATTTATGTATATCTAGAACATATCTAATATACATAAGAATAAGGTAAACTTATTTTGATCTATTATTCATGAAAACTCATATCGGTTAAACTAAAAACCGAACCAATATCCAAACATAAAACATGTGTGTGTTATTGTGCACTTGAGCATATCAACTATACTAAGCTTTACAAATGGATCTAAAACACACTAAACTAAACTAGGATACCTAAGTCTTCTTGATGATCTTCATCTTCAAGTAGACTTGCTCCAAAACTCCATCCATGGGTTAGGCAAAGTGTGATCTTGAAGCTTTGGCCCTGGAATCAACATGAATAGCTTCTAAACTCCTTGTTGAAGCTAATCATCAACTAATATCTTGGTTAATGATCTGAAACTTAAAACAACACAAGATTATTAGTAAACATAACTACATGAGTTAATCATCATCAAAACTAGAGTGGAAGGCCTTGGGCCAACAATCTCCCCCTTTTTGATGATGACAAAACTCATGGAGTTATATATGCATGGATTAAAGTTAAGCTTCAAAGAAGCTCCCCCTTAACTCATGCATAAACAATTAAACAAAGGATATGCAATGAATGTACATAAACATGTATGCATCAACATGCATAAAATATATTCTAGAAGCTCTAGTTTTACCAATTAAATTAATAAAGCATTAACAAAAATACTAGATGCTCTAGATTACCAATAAAATACCAATAAAACTTAATATATGCAAAAACATAAGTATGCATATATAAAACATATAAATTATTCTCCCCCTTTTTGTCAATCATCAACAAAGGGGTAAACAATCAAAACAATAATGAGGGGTAAAAATCTTTCTCCCCTTTTTGTCAATCAAAACAATAAAACAATGTTCTCCCCCTTTTTGTCTAAAAAACAAAAACAAGGTCAATAAGGGGTGACTATAAAAACATGATATCAATTAAAAATATGTCAATGAAGCATCTTGATACCAATTAAAAGTAAACAAAATTTTAGATAAACAATTGAAGGTAAACAAAAATCAATCAATCGAAACTTTTGTATTTTTCTTTCATCAAAATTTTTAGATACCAATTTAAAACATAAGATATTTTGATACCAATTATAAATAATTTTCATTTTGAACATATGATGCCAATTTGAAAATTTTCAATCATAAAGTAAGGGAGTGGGAATACAAATACCAATTGAAATATGAAAATCGAATTTTCTCCCCCTTTATGAAATACCAACAAAAACTATGCTTAGGCTTGAAATAAGATAGCAATTGAAAACTAAATCAATTGAAGTAAAGTTGAAGTTCAAGCACTAGCATAAAAACAAGATTTGTGCTTTAAAGATATAGGAATATAATAAGCACAAATAAAACAAGTATATGTGTATGAAATAGAATGAGTACCAATCACTAATAGATGATACCAATTGAAAATATACATACACAATAAACATATTAGTATACAAAAAGGATCAAAATGATACCAATTGAAAGAGTTCAATGATACCAATTGACATAGCAATAAAAGCAATTGTATATCTCATATTACTATTCCACCCATCTCATGCACAAGTTTAAAAGGATTTTCAATATAAACATACAAGGCATGGACTCCCATCCAACCTTCCATAAAGGGTAAGGGTTTTCAAAAATAGATTTGAAAATAAGGTTAGTTTAAAAACTCTACCATATGAAGAATACCGTAACTAGTTAAATGAAAATCTTATAAACTAGTACGAAATCCTTCAAGCAAGGAATAAAATAAAATTATTTTCATAAAACATGAAATCCACAAGATAATCAACACTCTAATTCAATTAGGCATAAATATGACTCATGAAAACAAAACATGAGTAAGTAATAAATGTGAGTGTACAAATAAAGTGTGAATATCATAATCATGAAAATTTTTCATTAAGCTCAATTATTCCTTAAAATATGAAAACATGAAAACATAAAAATCATCAAAACTTATTTAATCTTCAAGAAATTATGAAAATCATAAAGCTTATTTAATCTTCAAGGAATATGTATGTTTTATACAAATTAAAGTATACATACATATCCAAAACACAAAGAGTCCACAAAATATATGCATTAAGGCACGTGGCTCAAAAGGATATTCATGTATATCTAATAATTTGGATAAAATAGACATATACATGAAGTTAAACAAATACACAAAATCAAGAAAAACTAAATCTTCATTAAACAACAAATTTCATTTCAAGGTATATGTATGAATTGTCAACACAATAAGTATACATACATGTCCCTAAATACAATTGAGTCCTTATATAGATTTACATGAAAGGCAAATGACTCAAGAGGTATACATGTATATCTTAAGGTTTGGCAATACAAACATATACATGAAGTGAAACACACAATCACAAAACAACTCGAAAATGAGAATACAAGTTTAAAATGTATGAATCATCAAAACTAGACTATACTAGCACATCTAATGGGTTCAAATAAGCATTAAGCACAAACATATATAAAGATTTATTTGTGGCCCACTATATGTACAAGTATAAGTCCTAGTCTTAATGAAAACTAACATTTAAACATGTAATCTTAACATGAAGCATCAAAAACAAATATAAATCATCATGATAAAACTCAAACATGATTATTATATAAATACATATGTTATTAAACCTATGATAAACATGATAGTTAATCAAAAATGAGAACACAAAATAATAATCCATATTAAACATGGGTGTCTCAAGTACTATACATGTATGTCAAGGATTCAATAAACATGGTATTTTCACAATAATCTATAAACAAAAAAAATATGAAATACAAATCATATATGATCAATATGTACATGCATGTGCATTAGATCTAGGTCATACAAATTAGTTTAACCAAGGTGAGAACACAAAAATATAAGTCCATATAAAACATGGGTGTTTCAACCAACTAATATGTATAACACTAATCTAATTAACATGGCATATTCATGATGATCACTAAACATCAAAACATGCTAATAAAGATAATCATGGAAAGCATGTAAACATAAATGGGAGTAAAGGATTGTTACCAAAACCGAAGAAGCAACTTTCCTTGTCTCCAAAACATGGTGGTCCTCTCCACCAAATCTTCCCTTGAAAGTGATGCATCCATTTGATAAGCTTTAAGTACGGAACGCATCCACTCCAATGTGTCGCTACTCTCACGTCATGTGAGAGCCCACACCTACATCAAAAATTTTAGGGGTGGTCTTTGGTACCCACTCTTTTGGGTCCATGGGGGTTAGTCTCTTCTCTAACCCAAACAAACTTCTTTGCTAAATTTGAAACATGTAAACGATCATAGCAAAATTTAGCAAGATGGCCTTTTCGGCCACAATGTGTACATGTGTACACATGAGCATACATGTGGTGATGGGTGTGTCCGTGAGGAGTATGTGTATGCCGTGGAGGGTGTGCATGCATAAAAGTTGGAACTTGTTTCTTTCGAACCAAGGATTCCAAACGAGTGTGGTTCATGGCACATTGGCTCATAGTGGAGCCCAAACAATCAACCTTCTTCTTAATCATGGATATTTCATTGTTAATTAAAGAAGAGGTGGCACATGCAATAGGTGATCTAGGTGAAACTACCCTAGCATGGCAAACATGTGCATCAATCTTATTTTGTAAAACAATATTTTTATCTAAACAAACATTCAACTCATTTGAAATAGAAATAATTTTATTTTTCAAAGCAACATTTTCTTTTAAAACAAAATCAATTTTTGAAGACAAATTTTCATTCTTCTTCAAAATAGCATGGCAATCATTTTTAGATTTAAAAAATCATTTTCTTTTAGTGCAAGGTCAACTTGAGATTTTAATGAATCCCTCTCATTAGAAATCTCCTCCTTCTCTTGCAAAACACAATCAAGTCTAGAATGCAAACTCTTGTTATCTTTTTCAATTTCTAGACTTTTCTTTTTCAAAATCTTATATTTTTCTATTAATTTTTCACATACAATAGAAAGTTCTTCATTTAAAGCATGGGGATCAACAATATCATCACATGAAGAACTAGCATCATCACTATCTAGTTGAAGTTCCGATTGTACCTCAAGGGAGTCATTCCCTTGGACCATATAGCATTGTGAGTCGGATTCTCCACTAGACTCCTCTTCTTGGATTTGTACTTGAAGCTCGGAGGTGGTGGTTGTTGTCAATAGATTCCACACTGCAAAAGCGGAATCAAAGTTAGAAACACGTAAAAGATAATCTTTAGACAAAGTGCTTCTAATGGCCTCTAGGGCTTGTGCATTGGCCCCTATATGATTGGTATCACTAAGGAAGGATTCCTTGGTAATGGCAAGGTAAACTTTATGACCTAGGGTTTGTAAATAAACAGTCATCCTAATCTTCCAAACATGAATGTTGGAAGGGTCAAACATAGGTGGGGTCATGAAGTCCATGGTAAACTATATGTGTGCAAACAAGCAAATGCAAACAATAGATTAGCAAGCAAATGGATCTCACTCCTAGGATGTTAAGCCTAAGTATCAGGAGCACCCGCTCTGATACCAATTGAAGGTACACCTAGAGGGGGGGTGAATAGGTGTAAGTGCTAATCTAGAACCTAAATATGAAACTATGTGCGCTAAATGCGGAAGCTAATGCAAATTTTGCACAAACTTAATATAACACAACAAGTGTAGCCGAATTTCCCGTGAAGGGCTCTGGACTAACTCCTCTTGATTCCCCTTGAATGGGTTGAGGTGCTATGTGAAGCTCTTGTTGGTTAAGTATAAGTTAGGCAAACACAATCAAGCCAAGCAAATACAAGATATAGCAATATGAATTATGCAAGGCACAACAAGCAAATAGATATGATATGGCAATATGAATAATACTCAACACAAGCAAATATGGTATGATGATATGAATGATGCTTAGCACAAATAAATGAGAGAGAGAGTTGAGAGAAATTGGATCAAACACAAACACAATGATATGTTTCGAGGTTCGAGCCCCTAGCTCTACATCCCCGCCTACACCACCGTGTAGGATTTCCAATCCACTATAGGAGTACCGAACTCCTCTCTCAACCTTACAAAGCCACCGAGGCTATACAACCACAATCAACCTCTACCGAAGAGGGATAAGGCCCGTAGCTAATACAAACACAATCACCTCTACCAAAGAGGGATCCAAACCAATACCACTCCGATCAACCTCTACCAAAGAGGGATACAACAAATAAAGGAGGGTTTACAACAAGTGGTTCCAAGACCACAAACAATCACTCTTTTCTTACTCTTTTCTTTTCTCTTTTCTTTTTCCACAAAAACAAGATCCTAATAGATTAGGATAGATGATATAGCTCAAGTGTGGAAATCTAGGTGTTTTTGGAAACAAGCAACAAAGAAAACACTTGGGAAAATTCTTATAAAAGATGGAGAATGAAAACCAATACAAATATCCCAAATTCCTATTTTCTTTGATTTTCCAAAAACCCAAAACAATAAAGATTGAAAGATTAAAGCCCAAAAACTCTTTTGAAAACTGGGAATTTTTCTCTTGCAAAAACCTTGGTCAAAAACCCAAGAGAATGGGGTTTATATAGGCCCAATACAAAACTAGCCGTTAGAGCTGAGCTGGCAGCTCGACAGGCAGCGGTCGACCGGCCCGGTCGACCGCTAACGGTCGGAAATATGACCGTTGCAGCCACGGTCGACCGGCCCGGTCGACCCAAACAAACAGAGAGCACTGCTCTCAGTCCGGTCAACCGGCCCGGTCGACCGTCCCAGGGTTTCCAAACGTGCACAGATTTGTGCACGTCGGTCGACCGACCCGGTCGACCGACTTCAGCCAAGTCGACTAGGTCAGTTGACTTAGTCGACTGATTGAAGCCTGGACTGAAAACTGGGTTAGAAAACTTGGGAAAAATATTTTATAAAAATCTTTTATCTTATCTGAAAAATCCATAAAACTTGTTTTATCATTTTATATCAAAACTCAAACAAGTGATAAAAATTTCAAGACATATATCAATCATATCAATTCATTTTGAGTCTTGCAAATTTTATCAAAAACAAACACTTGTATTTTTCCAAACTTGATTTTTCCAAAACATGAATAGGATAGTCAAAATAAGTTTGTCTAGCAAGTTTAAGCATTTATGTATATCTAGAACATATCTAATATACATAAGAATAAGGTAAACTTGTTTTGATCTATTATTCATGAAAACTCATATCGGTTAAACTAAAAACCGAAAAACCAATATCCAAACATAAAACATGTGTGTGTTATTGTGCACTTGAGCATATCAACTATACTAAGCTTTACAAATGGATCTAAAACACACTAAACTAAACTAGGATACCTAAGTCTTCTTGATGATCTTCATCTTCAAGTAGACTTGCTCCAAAACTCCATCCATGGGCTAGGCAAAGTGTGATCTTGAAGCTTTGGCCCTGGAATCAACATGAATAGCTTTTAAACTCCTTGTTGAAGCTAATCATCAACTAATATCTTGGTTAATGATCTGAAACTTAAACAACACAAGATTATTAGTAAACATAACTACATGAGTTAATCATCATCAAAACTAGAGTGGAAGGCCTTTGGGCCAACACCTACAATAACGGCAACAGATCGTCTTTGATTTACACCTACAGTTACGCGGCTAAATCCTCTCTCGCGTGCATTACATATTAACGCCTTTCACTTTGGGCAGCTATGGACCAAAGTTGATTTCTTTGCGTGTAATCCCAATGATCAAGCGCTCATCAGCACAGCTATTACAACAAACCAGAAATCACCTAGAGGGGATGAATGGGTGATTTCCTAATCAAATGCGAAAATTATTACTAACAAATAAATCTACACACAAATGATAATCAAGAAGTGAAGCCGAATTTCCGTGCAGGGCTCTAGAACTTCTCCTCAAGATTTCTCTTTTATAAGAGTTGAGGCGTTTCAATAGCTTTCTTAGATCATATAAGTGTAAGAATAATATCAAGCATATTGAGCACATAAATAATATCAAGCATATATGAATGAACAATTATAGCAATGCAAGATATACATAAGTGTAGAGTTGAGAGATAAGCAAACACAAACGCAGGAAATTTGTTTCCAGGCTCGAGCCACTTGCTCCCCACCTTCACCGTGGAAACCATTATCTTCACAATTAAATTTCAAAAAAGATACAATCTTCAATCATCTACACAAGGAGGAGGGCACAAAGCAAATAATCCTCTACACAAGAGGAATGCACAAAGCAAATACTCCTCTACACAAGAGGAGGGCACAAAGCAAATTAAAGATTACAAACAGCTGGTGATCATTAAGATTATAAATTAGAAATCTCACAAAACTAGATCTTAAAGGATAAATATAGAAGTGATAGCTCAAGTTTGTGAGAAAACAAAGGTTTTGAAAATGAAGCTCTTAAGAAAACACTTGGAAAACTTTTTTGAAGATATAGAAATTAGAAGTTCAAAACTTGTGTTTCCCAAGAACTTGTTTTCTTGATTTTTTAAAACTTTTCAAAACTTAAAACAAAGTCTCTTAAAGATATGGACTTGAAGCTTTAAAACTTGTTGAAAAATCTGTTAAATGTGGGAGAATAGGCACCTGAAAACTGGTTGAAAAAGTCTTAAAAATTTTAGTGAAAACTCAGCCCAAAATTCTCATATATAGAGCAAGAAAAATATTGTTGCTGGGGTCAAATTAGGGCAGAATTACCCTCACAGAATGAAGATGCGCAAAGTGCAAGCCTTCTAGCGGATATTTTCCCGGTTGGATAATGGCGGGATAGTGCAATGCGAACCATGCCATCAAATATGTGTAGGCATTTCCACCCAAGGGCAGGGTCCATCACGAGGAAGTACTAGCCTCTTTCCCCTCATGGAAGCTGGTGGTATACAAAAAGCTTCCGTCAGTTCCCGAAGTCCATATTGGATGCCGCAGACCATGACAAAAAGCAGCCCAAGAGGTTTGCAGAGAGCAAGCTGGACAACAGGAAGAAGCACCCACGACAAGATTTTGTCATGTGGAGGAGATGGGACAACATATTTCTTCAACCAAACCGACAGGAAGCCGATGAGGAGAGATTTTCGAGACATCGAGTGTTTTGCCTGATGATGAAAACTCTTAAACTTGTCGTTCTTTTCATAGATCCCATCATCCTTCTCCAAGACGATATCTTAATGAGTACTGGATATCATCTTCTAACTAATATTCTCTTCAGAAATTAGGAATTGAACATCTTCTGGGCCACCGTCCAAAATTGGGAACAAATAATCTGCCCAGATCTTGATCTCGTCTGCATTCCCACGAGTGTTATGAATATTCATGCAGATGTAGAAATGACACATCAATTCCCGATATATTCGAACATCTCTGGGTCATCCTTCTCTATCTGCTCCAGCTCCATCGCACAGGAGAAGAACTCTACGACATCGAGCCCATTGGGAGGTTGGATATCTCCTACATCTTATACAGCGCCAGTCTTAATTCATCGACAGGGTGAAAAAGGTTCCTGAAGCTGGACAATACAGCTCAAAGATGACAAAAAAAATTAGGCACACGGATTTCTATCTCATAGCAGGTGGCCCTAACTGCTTCATTAAGTCCAATTCTCATCAACTTTTCCTCGAAGTATTCCAAGACATGTAATGCCAAGTCTCTCCACCACAGTTTCTGAGCAGGGTGCACCCAGTCGGGAGCCTAAAATCCCTCGTCGGGTAGTTACCTTGGATCCTAATAAGCTGATTTAGAAAGGTCAGGGCCATTTCTAGAGTTTCTCCGATGGGAAGGCCTTGTCCTATCCTCCTAGGTGCATACCAAGTACGACCTTAGGAAACCCGCAATGGTTATAACCGTTCAGCATTAAAATTCCAATATGGATGGAGTCTGTAAATTGAGTCACCGCCCATTTCATCTTCTGTGGCACCATAACTGACTAGAAGTACGAAAGCGGAAAGTGTCGCCTGCTCGACAAAAAATAGTACTTCTTGCCTTCCACATTAAAAATCCATTGGCCTTCCCCGGCTAGTAACTGCTGATCAGTGTTGGTACAGCATCCCCGAACATGAAATCCAGCTTCCGGTACACCACACGATTGTGGCTCTCGAGCGGGGCAGTAGTCAATATACCTAACGTAACACGCTCATCAGCTGTGAGGATTAAAGCCTCTCTCCGGCGAACTTCTTGTTGGCCCAAAGACCCATCACTCTACTTTTAATGATTATCAACTCATGTAGTTATAGTACTAATGATCTTGTGTTTAAATTAGTGTCAGATATTTGATCAAAATTTTAGTAGGTGTTTAGCTTCAACAAAGAATTTCAAGTCAAGTTTTAGAGATAGCACGTGTTGATTTAAGAGCTAGTGCATCAAAACCACATCAAATACTCAAGAGGATTCTATCTCATTGGATCATGGTTTGGACCAAGTTAAGAAGAAGAAGAAGACCTTCAAGAGAGGACTTATGTCTAGCTTTGTTTTTTAGTAAGATTTCATTTTTAGATAAAATGTAAAGAATAGATTAGTTGATGGATTGCTTAAGTACTTATACACGCACACAAGATTTATATGTGTTTTCATAAAATATTTTTAGTTCTAGAAAAATGTCGGTTTGGTTTTTAGAATTCAAATATACATGTATTTTACCAAACCATTTATAGTGCTTATTGTCAAAAACATAGATATTTTATCACGTATGTGTAGTGAATCATATCTATACACACTAAGCTTCAAAAGTGCTTAAAATATCTTGTTTTTATATTTGGATAAGTTTTGAAAAAATCGATTTGGAAAAATACAGATTTTTGTTTAAGGCAAAACTTCCATATCACAAAAATAATTCAAAATATTTGTAACATGTTTTGATTTTTACTCAAACATGTTTTTATATCAAAGTATATTATTAAACTTATTTTTTTAGATTTTTAGAGAATTTATGGGATTTTATTGAAGGAAAAATGGCATGTTTTTTAAATCCCTATATTGTGCTGGACTAGCTTTCTGCCGGTCGACCGGTCTAGAATTCAGTCGACCGGACCGATGTGCACAAACGTGCATAGCCTAGGGCCAGTCGACCGCCAGAGAGCCTCTGCTCTCTGGAAATAGCCCGCTCGACCTGGCGGTCGACTGCTGGGTCGTTGCCCAGTTTGCGATCGACTAGCCGGTCAACCGATCTCCCCAACGGTCAAAAATTTGACCGTTGGCGGTCGACTGGGCGGTCGACCGTCAGCAGACAGATCTGTTGACTTGGCCTCCAACGGCCATATTTTGGAGCCATTTATATGGGGCTCCCTTGGACTGTTTTCTATAAGATTTGAAGTGGATTTTCAAGCTAGGTTTTCATACATCTTTTAGTGTTTATCTCCACTTGTTTAAGAGCCAAAATTTTCATATCAAAAGGAGAGTTTATCAAGAGTGTTTTCAAAAGAGATTTCTTTAGTTTTTCACCATCAATTCAATCCTAGTTTCTCACACATACTTGTGCTTTCCATTGCTATATCATTCCTATAGGAGAGCTGTCATGAGATTATTTTTAGGTGATCAAAGTGTTTAGATCACTAAGAGTTCTACTTTGTATTTGAGGAGGCGGACTTGCGGGTTCGTGGTGTTTCGTGTTCTAGTGAGAGCTCGGTGTAGAGGTGCGGCCTCGGCAAGCTTGCATGCTTGTGTATGTTTGTTCTTGCGGGAACAAGTGAGGGGACTAGTAAGTCTAAGAGTTCTGGTGTGAACTCTTTGTAGGTGTTGCGACACCGAGTAATCCGGTGGGATCGATTCTAGTGGAAATCCTTCACAGTGTTGAAGGCGGGGACTAGAGCAAGGGTACTCAAACCTCGAAATGAATCTTCCATATTTGTGATTGCTCTCTATCTCTCACTTGTGTTTATATCTTGCTTATGCTATTGCTCATATCTCTTATTGCTTGATATATTGTGTGTTTAATTGTTATATGGTTGGGATTGTTTGCTCACACTTGTATTCAACCAAGAGAGCCATAGCGACACCTCAACTCTTATTTAGAGGAATCTTGAGGAGATAGTCCAGAGCTCTTCACGGGGAATCCGGCTACACTCTTAGGTTATATCTTGTGTGTTTAGCTTAAGAATTTTAGTTTGCTTAAATAGTTTTAATTCCGCAATAATTTCACTATTAGATTAGCTAGTCGCCTATTCACCCCCTCTAGGTGATTACAATTTGTATCAGAGCCTCATGCTCTTGATTTGGGTCTAACAACCTTGAGTTAAAGATCCCCTTTTATAGCTAATCACAATATTTGTTTACACACACATGGATTTCATGTCACCTCCCATGTTTGACATTCTTAACATCCAAACTTGGAAGGTAAAGATGTCAATGTATCTCAAAGCCCTAGGCATTCATATTTATTTTGCGATTATTAGAGATTCTTATTGTTTAAATGACAAACATTTAGAGGCTAATACAAAAGTCATTCATGCTTTAAAGTTAACCCTAAATGATGAATATTTATCTAGGGTTCCTAACTTTGATTCGGCTTTTATAGTATGGAACACAATAGTCTCCTTTGGCGAACAAAAGCAATATTATGCGGGGAGTGACTTGGATGATAGAAGTGATGCTTCCAACTTGTGCTACGTGGTCCAAGGGGATAACCCCCTTGGGTAAACTCCGAATCCGAGTTAGAAGAGGATGTTGATATTTCTTATGACGAGCTTGAATAATTTTGTCAACGACTTCTTGAAAAATATGAATTGCTTAAAAAAGATAATATTTCATTGACCTCTAAATTTAATGACTTTATGAAGGAAATACTTCTTTGAAAAATAAAATTATTTTGGTGAAAAAAGAAAAAGAGATTGCTTTAAATGAAAACAACTCTTTGAAAAGAAAAATGAAAATATTTCAAAAGAAAATGAAAATATTTCTAAAAAGAAAAAGAGTGTTGATTCTCATTCTCACCACGCTTTTCATGCTATTATTGATGAAAATAAGATTAAAGTTTTAAAAAATAGAATAAATTGTTTGAACTCAACTTTGAGCAATTGTGCATTTAATCATAATATATTGGAAATCTTGTTTCAAAAGAAACAAGCTCCACATGTACTTGCACATCACCCACGGTACACATATGCACGCTTTGTATACCATGATTACACTCATTCAAATGTGCATCATAGAGTGTACAAATATACACATTGCAGCCGCAAAGGCCATTTAGCAAAATTTTATTATGAAAGGGTAAATTCTATGAATTTTGCTAATAAAAATGTTTGAGCTCCGAATAAGACTAACCCCCCATGGACCCAAAAGAAAATGGGTACCAAAATCCCCGCCTCTTGTATTTGATGTAGGTGTGGGTTCTCAAATGACATGAGAAAGTTGGTGCCTTAGTGGTGGATGCATGGGCTCAATGGACACTACAATTGATGCACCGCTATCAAGAAAGTTTGGTGGATGGATCACCATATTTGGAGACTTAGTGTACAGTTCTTTGGTTTGGTAACTATCTCTAAACTCCTACTTTATTTACATACTTTTACATTAATGATTTTTAGCATGTTCATGTTTAGTATTTATGCTTTATGAGGTGAATGCTTGTTTAAATGTAGTTTTCGTCAAAACTTGTGTATATACTTGTACAAGTAGTGAGCAACATTTGATTACAATGTGTTTGCACTTCGTTGCCTATTTGTACTCACTACATGTACATGTATAGCCTAGTTTTGATGATTTCCTCATTTACACTTATTTTGTCTATCATTATGCATGTTTTGCTTCATGTATATGCAATTTTTGTTCAAAACTAATAAATATACATGTATACCCTTGAGTCTCTTGCCTTCATGCAAATTATATTATAAACTCCTTTTATGTTTGGATATGTATGCATATTGTTAGCTTTGAATAAATCATACATATGCCTTGATGTCTAATTTTTAAAGAAAAATTGAATTTCCATAATTTTCACATGATTGATGTTTTGAGCATTATTGACTATTTTCATGAATATGCTATTCACATGATGCTTGTAAACTTTCTTTGTTTATTCATGACTTTATTTCATGAGAACTTTTATGAGCCTTATAGATTTTGAGTGTCAACTCTTGTGTATTGGTATGCTTCATGAGATATATATGATTGGCTTTCATGTTTGAAAGATCTTTAATTAGTTTTTTTAAAATTATTTTAACTAGTTATTTATTTTCACTTGGTAGAGTTTTCTAATTTTACAAAATATTTTTCAAACTCTTATTTTTGAAAACCCCTACCTACCCTTTAAAGGGCGGATGGATGGGCGACCATGCCTTGTATGTTTAAACTTAATATCTTTTATCATGTGTATGAAAAGGGTGGATCTTTATGAATTATACACTTGATTCTCGTCATATTTTCAATTGGTATCACATTTGATATTTTTTTTGTATACTCGTATTTTGTTTTCTATATTGTATGCTTCTAATTTCAAATAATATCAATTTTCATTGGTATTTTCATTTTTACACATATATGATTTGATTGTGCTTGATTTACTAGATATTTACATGTTTAAAGCACAAAGTATATTTATACTAAGCTTGATTTAAATCTATTTTCAACTGGTATCTCAATTGGTATTTTAATAAGCTTATGCATTATTTTCAATTGGTATATTTATTGATATCAAAATTACAATATACTTTAATTGGTATCGATATGTTTCGATTTTCAATTGGGTTTAAATTTCAATTGGTATTACAAATGTTTTTCCTATTTGGTATCAAAAATTTATCATGTATTTCAATTGGTGTCAAAATTTAATTTAAATTACAATATGATATCAAAAATCTTGTGATATCTTAAAATTTTGTTTATTTATAAATGGTATCTCAAAATTTGTTTTATTACTTTGAATAATTATCAAATTTTGTGTTAAAAATATTTTGATATGTATTGCCTATATGTAAAGGGAGCTTAACATCTCTTCTATATATAGATTTATGTTGAGTGTATCTTGTATTGAGGAGCTTAACGTCTCTTCTTTATGTGATACACGCGTGCAGGGGGAGCTTCACATCTCCACTTATGCATTATACATTATACTTTATGTGAGTTAGGACTTTATCATCCCTTCTTCATGTAATGCATGTATGCAGGGGAGCTAACTTCACGTCTCTCTCTTCATGAATGTACATCGCATATATATCTTTATTGTTAGATTTGTTTTCACCCCTTTATTGATGATTTGACAAAAATGGGGAGAAGTATTTGACGAGTTTATATATGCATATTTATTGTTTCATTCCCTTGTTTTATACAAAGGGGGAAAATGATTTTGAGAGTTTATGCATATATGTTTTGCTTAATGATTTGACAAAAAAGAGGAGAGGTATTTGAGTTTTATATATGTTTATCTCCTTATTTTATTCATATATATTTGTTTAGTTTATGCACTTCATTGAATATCTTATTGTTTATTGTTATGCATGAGTTAAGGAGGAGCTTCTATGAAGCTTAACTTTAATCCATGCATATATAACTCCATGAGTTTTATCATCATCAAAAAGGGGAAGATTGTTGGCCCAAAGGACCATCACTCTAGTTTTGATGATGATTAACTCATATAGTTATAGTATTAATGATCTTGTGTTTGATTAGTGTCAGATATTTGATCAAGATCTTAGTAGGTGTTTAGTTTCAAAAAGAATTTTAAGTCAAGTTTTGGAGCTAGCACGTGTTGATTTAAGAGCTTATACATCAAGACCACATCAAATACTCGAGAGGAGTCTAACTCATTGGATCATGGGTTGGACCAAGTCAAGAAGAAGAAGAAGACCTTCAAGAGAAAACTTGTGTCTAGATTTGTTTTTAGTAAGATTTTATTTTTATATAAAATGTAAATGATAGATTAATTGGTGAATTGCTCAAGTACTTATACACACACAAGTTTTATATGTGTTTTCATAAAAGATTTTTAGTTCTAGAAAAATACCGGTTTCGTTTTTGGAATTCAAAATATACATGTGTTTTATCAAAATCATTTATAATGCATATTATCAAAAACATAGATATTTCATCAAATATGTATAGTTGATCATATCCATACACACTAAGCTTCAAAAGTGTTTAAAATATCTTATTTTTGTATTTGAGAAGTTTTGAAAAAATCGATTTGAAAAAATACAGATTTTTGTTTAAGGCAAAACTTTCATATTACAAAAATAGTTCAAAATGTTTGTAACATGTTTTGATTTTTACTCAGACATGTTTGTATATTAAAGTATATTACTGAACTTATTTTTGTAGATTTTTAGAGAATTTATGAGATTTTATTGAAGGAAAAATGACATGTTTTAAATTCCTATATTGTGCTAGACTGGTCTTCTGCCGGTCGACCGGGCGGTCGATCGATATGCACAAACGTGCACAGCCTAGTGTCGGTCGACTGGACGGTCGACCGCCAGAGAGCCTCTGCTCTCTGGAAATGGCCCAATCGACCGGGCGATCGACTGCTGGGTCATTGCCCAGTTTGCAGTCAACCGGCCGGTCGACCGATCTGCCCAATGGTCAAAAATTCGACCGTTGGCGGTCGACCAAGTGGTCGACCGTCAGCAGACAGATCTGCTGACTTGGCCTCCAACGGCCATATTTTGGAGCCATTTATATGGGGCTCCCTTGGACTGTTTTCTATAAGATTTGAAGTGGATTTTCAAGCTAGGTTTTCATACATCTTTAGTGTTTATCTCCACTTGTTTAAGAGCCAAAATTTTCATATCAAAAGGAGAGTTTATCAAGAGTGCTTTCAAAAGAGATTTCTTGAGTTTTTCACCATCAATTCAATCCTAATTTTCTCACACATACTTGAGCTTTCCATTGTTATATCATTCCTATAGGAGAGTTGTTGTGAGATTATTTTTAGGTGATCAAAGTGTTTAGATCACCAAGAGTTCTACTTTGTATTTAAGGAGGCGGACTGCGGGTTTGCGGTGTTTCGAGTTCTAGTAAGAGCTCGATGTAGAGGTGCGGCCTCGGCAAGCTTGCATGCTTGTGTGTGTTTGTTCTTGCAGGAACAAGTGAGGGGACTAGTGAGTCTAAGGGCCTGTTTGTTTCGTTGCAAAATGTCGCAAGTCGTAAGTCGTAAAATGAGAATGGAAAAAGTGAACTGTAGCAGAGAAAATATATTGTGTTTTACGGTGTTTGGTTGATAAAGTGAAGTGTAAATGGAAAAGTATATTGTGTTTTACGGTGTTTTGTTGATAAAGTGAAAGTGTAAATGGTAAAGTATATTGTGTTTTACGGTGTTTGGTTGGTAATGTAAAAGTGTAAGTGGAAAAATTGACCACAAAACTAACTGTAGCAGTGATTTAAATATTATAAATATTATTAAATTAAATCTACTATTGCAACTTAAATT
The DNA here is from genome assembly GCA_038442645.1 of Agave tequilana. Taxonomy (NCBI): domain Eukaryota; kingdom Viridiplantae; phylum Streptophyta; class Magnoliopsida; order Asparagales; family Asparagaceae; genus Agave; species Agave tequilana. The sequence goes on along the minus strand of JAVJIF010003790.1, from coordinate 70,085 downwards.
GTATTAATAAATTTGAGATAAAAATTAATAATCTTAATATTTTATTTATTAGAATAATATTAATAAAATATTAGTATAAATAGTAAAATATTACTAAAATATTAACTAAATAAATAATATAAAATTTTAAGAAAATCTAAAGAACATTAATAAAATTTTAAGAATACTAATAAGATATAAATATTAAAAAATGTTACAACAATAATAAAATATAGTTATAATATTATAATATTAAAATACTTGAAATTATTATAATATAAATTTTATTATAATATTATTTTGATATTATAGAAATATAAAATTAATAAAGTAAAATATAATTATAATTTAATAATAAATTATCATTATAGTATTATTATACTGAATTATTATTACAATATTAACATAATAAAATATTAATATAATAATAAAATATTAATATAATAATAAAATATATTATGGTATTAATAAAGTAATTTTTAAATTAAAAAATAAATAATTAAATATATAGTAATTTTATATTAAAGTATAATATTGTTATATTAATAAAATATTAACTCTAAATAAAATAATAAAAAATGGAATAAGTATTAATAAAATAATAAAATATTAAATTAAAATATTAAATTAAAATAGTAAAATATTAAATATTAAAACAATAAAAAGTTAAAGATTAAAAATATAAAATAATTAAATAATTAAATAAGAAATTGAACACTATTAAAATATTAAATATTTAATAATATTTAATTATATATTGACTATCAAGTAACTGTTTTGAACTGTAAGTGTACTACAAGTGAGAGTTACATGACCACAAAATTAACTGTAGCAACTGTAAGTGAGAAAATATGAGTGTAAAAGTGAGATTTACATGACCACAAATTTAACTGTAGCAACTGCAAGTGGGAAAAGAAGAGTTGCAAAAGTTTTTGTATTTTGCATTTTGCAAACGAAACCAAACAAGTGTAAAATGTAAAGTTGTAAAATTTTTTGCATTTTGCAAACATTTTGCAAGTTACCAAACACGCCCTAAGAGTTATAGTATGAACTTCTTGTAGGTGTTGCGGTACCGAGTGATTCGGTGGGATCAATTCTAGTAGAAACCCTTCATAGTGTTGAAGGCGGGGACGTAGAGCAAGGATGCTCGAACCTAGAAACAAATCTCCCGTGTTTGCGACTTTATCTCTCACTTGTGTTTATGTCTTACTTATGCATATTGCTCATATCTCTTATATGCTTGATATATTGTGTGCTTAATTGTTATATACTTGGGATTGATTGCTCACACTTGTATTCAACCAAGAGAGCCATAGCTGCACCTCAACTCTTATCTAGAGGAATCTTGAGGAGATAGTTCTGAGCCCTTCACGAAGAATCCAATTACAGTCTTAGGTTATACCTTGTGTGTGTAGCTTAAGAATTTTTAGTTTACTTAAATAGTTTTAATTCATTAATTTACCATTAGATTAGCTAGTCGCCTATTCACTCCCTTCTAGGTGATTACACTTCTTTCACTAAAGAGGAAAGCCTGACCCTGAAACTGAAAACGCACATTCCTATCCATCCCTCTGACTGTCCCGAACAAGTTGTTCAATGGTCCTGACGCATAGTAAATTGCAAAGAGGCAAAGGACAACCTTGTTAATAAATCGAGAAAAATATACAAACCTTGGGCTGTATTAAGCAGAGAGAAAGACCAAGTCTTAGTCTCGCCTATATGGTAGGGCTAGACCGGCCTTAAAAGGCCAAGTCTTAGCATTACCTATATGACAAGGCTAGCCCGACCTTAAAAAAGGCCATGTCTTAATCTCCCCTATACGGTGAGGCTAGCCTCGCCTGAAAGATGACATTGCTTAAATCAGGCAAGTCTTAGCTTCATCCAGAAGCTGAAAGAAAGGACTAAGACCTTTTCCAAGAATTCGCCAAATGCGAAGAGTCAAGGGAACTCAATCCCTAAAATTAGCTGAAAAAGCTAAAAATTGAGGGAGGTAAGCTCCCTAAAACCACCAATTAATTGGTGAGGTTGCTGGAGCAATGAAACTCACCAGCTATAGGTCGAGTGATGACCGAAATGAAAGCTTCCATCGCCTCAGGGACCTCCGCTTCCTTGTCTTGGTGATGAAAGGATGCCATAGAGTGGTTCTGAAGAAGATAATGACCTTAGTGTGTTTGAAAATGAAAAAGAGGGAAGAAAATCCCTTTTGCAAACTCGTTGGAAGAAGAGAAGAAAATTCTTTGTAAAAGGACTGTAGGGGTCCTATTTATAGGCCCCACGATACAGCCTCACCATTGACGCTTCAGATTTAAAGCACGGGCGAGGCCAAAGCATTCGACTGCTTTAGACTCAGGAAAGGAAGTACCCTCCCTCATAGCGCATGCAAGGCTAATGCTAAAGTGGCGCTGACGAATCAACTTCGCTTTGAAAGTGAGTTATCAAGAAGAGCCCGAAGGCGATGCTACCGCAGAGGCGAGCCCATTCCAGCCCGAAGGTGAGGCTACCCCAGAGGCGAGCCTATTCCAGCCTGAAGGCGAGGCTATTTCGAAGCAAGCCAATTTCAGCCTAAAGGTGAGGCTATTCCAACCTAGAAGTAGGGCTAAAGTTCAACCCTAAAGGCAAAGCTGATTTCAACCATAAAGTCAAAGTTCAAATCCACATATCCATGATCTTTTCTTCAACAATTGAAGCAAATCAAAGTATTTCGAAATCTGAACCATCCCATTGTCGATTTACGAAAACTTTGAAGGGGGTATTGTTGACACTCTAAAGAGACAAACTCCCAAGCAACTCTTCAACCTGTCTAAATAATATCTAACTTGTCGACATTTACAAAAGACAAGTCACAGACAAGCTAAAAATTAGTTCTACCTACCCCGAGGGAAAAACAGAAACTTAGACCCTACTGATCCAATGAAGCAGACAATAGGTTAAGTACTAATTTTGAAGAGGTCTAAGCATGTCATGAGGCTATGTCAGCTCAATACTTAACCTCGTTTGAGCCCAAAGGACTAGCTTCTCATGAAGCTTTGTAGCCTTGACAAAAGGCTAAGTTTATAGCTTCGCATAAAACTTTACAGTGGGCTAATTCTTAGCCTCATCTCAGGCTAATACAAGCTTCACCTGAAGCTTTTCTTGCGAGTTTTGCTTGAACCTCTTCATAGTTCTACAAAGAGCTAGTCTTTAGCTTCGCTTGAAGGTAACTACAGCTTCACTTGAAGTTAGCTTGTAGCTTCACCTAAAACTTTTCTGTAACTTTACCTGAGAAGCTGTACTAGCCTCGCGCGAAGCTAATACCAGCTTTACTTGAAGCTTCCCGCGCCCCTATGAGAGGGTTTTCTAGGTCAATGTTTGACCTAGTCTTAGTGGGCTAACCCCACTACGTTAGTGGGTTAATGCCACTTTAAGTGGGTGGTTACACCCGCCCACTTCGCCCAATGTAAAGTGGAGAAGGCTGGGTTAGAAGGCCAGTTTTAGACACACGCGAGCATGTCTAGCCTCGCATAAGGCTTGCACCTAGCTTCGCATGAGGCTTCATGGCCTCGCAAGAAGCTCAAAATAGCCTCTGGAGCGAGGCTAACTGACTATTACCAGTCTTTACTGAATTAGAGGGGCAGTTATACCCTCAAGAGCATATAAATAGCTCATTCCTGGAATGAGCTCGGGGCAGAAGCTTTTTGGCTAGAGACTTCTTTGGCAAAGAGTTTTAAGCTGACTGGGCTGGTTGGCTGACAAGCTAAAAGAGAGAAAAGAAAGGCTACTCTCCTCACTTCCAAGAAATTTAGAGAACTACTTCTCTAAATTCAGAGTGTTAATATCCTAAGATCTCTCTCTCTCTCTCTCAAGGAATCACTGGAGCTAGGCGAGAAGGAATTACTTAAGACTGTATCGATCGCATCGTCAGCAGAACAAAGTGATCGCGCACTAATAAGACTTCACGACACACTTCTCCATAATCTCAAAAGAGATACTTGTAATTTTTCTTTTGATTACTTGTAATTTTTCTTCACAATTTTGTTAGTTTTTCTTTATTGAATTTTCAATAGAAAACATTAAAGAGGTAGCAAGTAAAGTTAAATATGGTAAAACTAGTTATATATGCCTAAATTACCAATCCATGAGGTTAGTACATTGAAGAAATAATCCAAATAAGGAAACTCTCATATATATACCCTATGCTTCACGTCACCATATCCTAAGTTCATATAACTTAAATTGTCTCCTAAACTAAGAAAACAACATAAAAATTGATAAAACCGATAAAACTGATAATACTGAATAAAAGCAAAACCAGTTGTACAAGCTCAGTTTACGGCTTCATAAGACAAGTACGTCGAAGGAATAATCAAACAAGAAAACCCTCATTTATGTACCTTATGTCCCATGTTACCGTAATCCGAGTGTATACAACCTGAATTGTAAAACCGCACGATGAGTTATTGATTAGCACTTTATTATTATTACTTATCCTACCCATATATCTAGGTATGTACCCTAGCGTCCCAACACATACATCCATACAAGAGTAAGCTGAGATTGTTATTGGAAACTAATGATGAGACTAATAGGTTATGTTTACAGTGGGTCCCGTACATGTTTTCCATTATGTTTGGAAAGGGGGAAAACTTACAAAAAAGAGTTTGAGGAGCTAAATTACAAGTATTCTTAAAAGATTACAAGTAGATCTCCTCAGAGATTCTGGAGAAGTGTGCCGATAGGAGTCTGGTCAGCGCGCGACCACTTTGTCCCTTTAACGATGCGAGCGATGAGATTCCCTTCTCGCCTGGTTCGGGGAATCAGAGAATAGAAGGTTGGTAGAACCCTCTTGCTGCTTCTCAAAATCGCCTTCAATAAGGAATTCCTTCTCGTCTGGTTCCGGAGATTCCTTGAGAGGAAGGACGACGTTAGGGTATCAACACCCTGGATAGAGAAAGCAATTCTCTAAAAGGTCTCTGAATTCGAGAGCGCACGGTGCGTTGTGAAGAAGCCTCTGCTTATGGAGTCCTCTTGTGTGCATTCCTTTCGTCCTTTTGCCCCTGGTGGGCTATTTATAGGGAGAACAAGGGTATAATCGTCCCTTGAAGATATGGAAACAGATTGAATCAAATCTGTTTAAATCTGAAAAGTAGCCTTGCTGCGAGGCTAGGATCAGCTTCTGCGAAGTTAGAATTGGCAGGTCGGTTGATCTTCTCGATCTGTTTTGATCCTTTCCATATCGTTGGAGGATTTCCCCTGATCTTCTTACTCGTTTTAAGAAGAGTCAAGAGATCGTGTCAATCAACTGCCAAATTTGATCTCCGATTTGATCTTAATTGGATTTGATCTGATTGGATCCGATCTCATCCGGAGATTTGATTGGTCAAAGGTTGACCATAGCAGACCAATAGCGGAGCCGTCCGCATTGAGCTTGTAGCGGAGCTAGAGGCAGTTTCTGGCGAAGTCCGAAAGAAATCCTTTGGCGGAGCTGGAAGTCCTCTACGGCGAAGTTATAACAAGCTTCTTGGCGAGGCTTCGGATGGCTTCAAGGCGAAGTTGGGTGATGTTAGCCTCTCAAGCAAGGCTATCCCTTTGGGTTCATGTAATGCTAAGTGCTAGCATCTTAGACCTGCTGAGGTCTGTTTAGAAACAATCTGGGTTCACTGTCTGCTTGCTGGATCAGTGGAGTCCAAGTTGCTTCCTTGTCCCTTGGAGATGGGTGAAAACTGTTCTTCAGCTCGTCTGTCACTTGTCTTTTGTAAATGTCAACAAGTTTAGACATTGTTCGGACCAATAAGAATCTTGTCTTTTTTAAGTGTCAACAAGACCCCCTTCAAAGTTTTCGAAAGTCTGCAATAGCTCAGACTTCGAAATACTTTGAACTGCTTTGAACGGTGGTGTGTGGAGAATGAACGTTGCCATGATGGTTGAGTTCAGCTTCGCTTTAAATCCTGCTTTGGGATGTAGATTCGCCGAGGAATCATGTAGACTCGCGTTTGGATAGCTTCGCGTGCGGGCAGCTCCGCATCTAGGCTTCTGGAGATACGTTCGCCCTGGAGCGTTTGTCGCTTTCCTGAGGTCAACTGCCGTGGGCCAGTTATGAGGAGGATTACTCCTTTCTTCGTGCTGATCGAGGGAGATATTCTCCGATTTGCACGTTTCCAAGGGAAGATATTCCCTTTCTTCAAGGCGCAATAAGTGCCTTTATGAGGGAGACGTTTCTCCCTTTGCATGGTTCCAAGGAAAGCCGTCCCTTTTCTCAAGGCGCCGTAAGTGCCTTAAATGCGCTCGTGCTTCCACGCTTGAGGCGGCAGCGCTCAGGCCATGGGGCCTATAAATAGGACACTTGAGGTCCTCTGAAGAGAAGTGATCTGCTCTTCTCCTCTTCTCTTGGTTGAGAGAGATACTCAGATCTCTGAATTAGTGGGAATGCCCACTCTGGTCATTATTCGGCCAAGGACCGGTAAGTCTTGATCGTTCAACGACTTCACTGATTTTAGGGAATTCATCTCCCTTGATTCATCTTCAGCAGCTGCTTCAGAGATTAGCTTCCCTTGTTCTCCATTTAACTGATCTGCGGAGAAGGATTTCAGCATAGCTTCCCAGCGAAGCTATCATCTTGACCTGATCACCGAAAGATCATTGCATGTTAAGTCCGCTGCACAGGCAGGACTTGGGACTTGGTTTCTTCAAAGTTGAGCCAGTCTTGCCATATAGGTGAGGCTAAGACTGTGTCCCATAGGATCAGTCTGGCTTAACCGTATAGGCGAGGCTAGGACTTGGCGTTTGCTGAGCTAGCCCATCATCATTGTGCAAGCGAGGCTTATCCTCTGCACCAATCGAAATCGGATTACTTTGCTCGAAAGAATTCGGCTTTAGCGCTTTTGCAGTATCTTTTGTGTTTAACTGCTAACTTGCTCTGATTTTGCATTGCAGTGAGCTATGTTCGCCGATCTTGTGTCTTGATGGAAGAGACCGAAAAGTTGCCCTATACCACCCCGGTTGAAGCTTTACTTTTAAGCAGGAGGAACAACTTGGGGCAGCCGATGTGTGTCCCAGAGGCTATTGGCAGCCTCTTATACGAGATGATTCATTCTGAGGTGAGGCTGGTAGCCGCTTTGTCGGAGATGATCCGCTTCGGGAAAGCAGGTATCACACCTATCGGACCACTGACATCACTGCCAATTCCCATTATAGGTGGTCTGACGTGTTGGCGGCGATAAGTTTTATTGCCAGGCTTCAACAAAAATGATTTCGCTTTCCAGTGGCAAAATCTGTCATTTTTGTGGAGAATAATGGACGTGTCTCCGTGACACAACTGGTTACGGCCTTGTGCAGGAGGAACGCCTTTCGTGTCCAGTCGATCTGACTTAGAAGCAGATAAAACCGCTTGTATGCTTTTTGCGCAAATGACCCTGTCGAGCCACTGAATGTGTTGTATGAAACACAGCTTTGATGTAATATCAATGTACTCTTCCTTTTAAATCAATGAAAGTTCGTCTCTTGATTATCTGATCTTTGCTTGCTTTCATTGAAAATTTGGCTATAGAGGAGCTAAACTGTATGCGGAGTTAGGGACATAGTCCCTTCTTTGAATAAACTTCGCGAAACTGGCATGTCCCGCGAACAGCGCCTTTTTAGGGGGCTAAGATAATCTTTTTGGCGAAGTTCTTGATGAACTTGTGCGAAGTCCACACTTTAGCTCATTGGCGAGGTTAAGCCTTAGTGGCTGAATCAGCGCTTCTCGGGAAGGCGCTTTAGGTGGCGTTTCAAATTAATTTGAAACGACAGCCTGTACTCTTTTCGAGGCGTCGTTTCAGGCGTTGATTGGCCTATAAAAGCCCGATCGGGCTGAGAAAGAGCAGATCTCTTTACTTGAAATTTTTTAGAGACCTTTGACTCTTCTTCTTCCTCTTTCTTCTTCAAGAATTCAAGAACTTCCATAGTTCTTCAATGGCACCCAAAAGACGAGCGGGGAAAGAAGTGGCAACTTCTGCAGCGGAGGGTCCTTCTCCTCCTCCGGTCATCGAGCGACCAATCACCGGTAAGAGACTTTCTCTCCTAATTAGAGACTGCGGTCTTTCTCTTTTAAAGCCAGTATTTGGCCTATCAGGACGATGGAATATGGTCTGTTCTCGTTAGGGAACTCGTTTCCCTGAATTTCCCTATCTTCCTTGTACAGGGAATTAAGAACTGAATAGTTCTTCTTTAGGCTTCCGTACGAAGCCATTACTTGGGCTGTCTTCGTCCTGTTTGAGGAACAGGACTCGGGTCTGTCCCTTCAGTCATGGCCACGAAGGATGACTCTTGACCATAGTGCCCTCTTGGTGACGTCAGCCCTTAGGGCTATACCACTTCCTGCTTAAGCGAAGTTGGTACTTAGACGTTTTTTTTTTTTTTTGCAAAATGCAGATTTGTCTGCGAGATCAAGCTTTGTCGAGGCTGTCGCCTTACTGGCCTTGCTCACGGGGCGAGGCTAGCCTTGGTGAATCTTATATCTCCATGTCTGTTTGATTGTTGAACTAATCATAGTTCTCTTCCTTTTTTTTTCTTGCAGTGCCTTACACCCCTGGTCCCTTGAATAGTCTGTTTGGGATGACCAGCCGAACGGACAGCAACATCAGCCTTCAATTCTATGGCCAGGCTTCTCTCTTTAGTGAGCGGAGTTCCGTCGTCCGGGATACGCTTATCCATGGTGGAGACCCGCTCACCATGAGGAGTATTCTAACCACCGCTCCTCTCGAAGACATCGACCGTCGGACTTATAAAAAGCCCAATTTCATGTTCGGAGATGCCGCGCCCGATCCTGATCGCCAATTGCAGGCAGGCGAGGGACAGTGGATCTTCGAGTTGGATGGCGAGAAGTTTTATCTTCCGTCTAACAAGCGGCACTTTCCTTTGTCTTCTTTTGAGTGTGTAACTCAGGCTCGGAAGATGGCATGGGGCGTGAGCCGAAGTGTCGAGTCCGTCCATGTTGGGAGATTGAAATCTCAGTCTCCTGGTTTTTCAAGGGCGGGCCCTCCTCACAACATAATAGGCCTATATCCTGGAAACGTGTCGCGGGAGCTTCCGGTAGGAGAGAATCCGGCTGTGGCGCAAACCTTTGGCACCCAATTCTGCGCAGTTGCCACTGACTTCAAGACTCCCGGTTGGGTTCATCCCCCAAAGACATGGTGAGCGGACCTAACTAACTATATCCTCGCTCACTTCGAGGAGGACTTGGAGAAGTTGAACCTCTATGAGGCCGTAAGGGCGACTTGCTACGGCATTGATATGAAGGTGGCGTGCTTCTACGCCATCCTTGAGTTATATTGCCCAGCTTCGGGGACCTTCTTTACCCCAGTTGGCGAGTTGGGCATGACCTTGCACGAGATGAGGGAAATCTCTGCCCTGCCTTTTGGGTCTCTCCCGTATGAAGAGTACTTTCCATGCGAGACGGAGTTGGCTCTTCTGGAGAAGCAGGAGCCTGCTTTATTTGAGACTTATCGGGAGTTAATGTGCCATTTGCACATTTGTTCCAGCATCCATGGTGGCAGCAAGGGTAACTCGAAGAGCTTGAAGAACTGGGGGAGTTACCTATTCCCAGATATGAAGAGTGCTCCTGAGGCAGCTCATTGTGGAGTTGCAGATGGCGACATTTTTGAACGGATGGAGGTATGCCTCCAAAGGGATATTGTCATGACAGAAGACGATGGTCCCTATAAGAAGGGTGATGTCCTTCGGAGCTTTCACCATCAGGCTCGTCAGCCGATGTCCCGGAAGGCACTGTTGGCCGGTTTCTTAACCGTCTAGTTGAAGAAATGCGTAGTGCCATCCTCCTCGGGTGACATCGTCCACCCGAATGTTTTGCTACCTGCCGTTCGCTTAGTCTATGGCCACCGTCTGGGTCTTCTTCCGGCCATGGTGTGCTGTATCTAAAGAGGCCTTCGCGCATTAACGGAGGCTTTCTGCAGGCCACCGGCGACGAGGCGTGGGAAGAGTGCCATCCTGCCTTGTGATGGACCTAATCCTAGGGTGGGTCTGCCATACACTTACTTAATGGCATGGTTTGCCTTGCACTGCCCTTCTTTGATTGAAGCTGGAGAGGACCCTCCGCAAGGTGTTCGAATGGCTCTTCTCCGCCGATCCGAAGGATGTTCCTGGCTGAAGACCTACGTGGCCGAGGCCCGCAAGTTAGTGCGTCGTCATGACACTTACAACCTATTCCGCTATTTTCCTTGCATTCGGGGCGCAGGATACGACGAGGAATTCCGAGATGCGGAGTCAGGACGGTCTCCCATGAGTCGGGGGGTTTTTGAGTGGCTGGTCAGCATCCGGCCCTCACATTTATTGTATAGAAGCGGGGATGTCTGCTATTTAGAACCTTACATCCCAAGCCGGTTTGCTCGACAGTTTGGGTACGACCAGCTGTATGTAGGCAACCCCAATTTCAATTTAGCCTTCATGGGGAGTCTCATCGATGGGGCCCGTGCCTGGCGATTCTTTACTGCGGGCGGCACTGGGGCGTGGCTGCGCACGCCGTTGAAGGATCCCAACCTTCTGACAACCCCCTGTGCTTTTGCCAATGGTATGCGGCTTCCAACTCCACATCTCCTAGATTCAATGCCAACCGTTCGGGTGTGAAGTTAATATCGCATCGACTGAAGCGAAAGGCTTCTGAGAGAAAGGAAGGCAAACAGGTTCGTGTCCCTGGCTTAGAGGAGTTCATCGCTGTAGATGATAGCGAGGCCTCTGATGCAGGGAGTCCTCGCTTCGAGGCGGGGATGGGAGCTGATACTCATGCGGCTGGCTCTGGTGTGGTGGGAACATCTTCCCCACGACGTGCGGGAGAAGTAGAAGAAGAGGATTCTGACGTCCACTTCAAGAGAAAGCGGGCAGATAGCTCTCGTAGGAAATCGTTGGCGAAGAAGCCCCGTCGCCAAGCTCCTACGATTGTCGTAGAGGGTTATCCTTCTACAGCGATTCCTCCTGCTGCCCCATTGGCAGCTGAACCGTCGGTTGCTGAACCGACTAGTGGTGAATTCGCTCCAGGTCTGGGTAAGATTAACCTTGTCCATATAATACGCCTTTTTGTGCGTTCCCATTGACTTATTATCAATCCTTTTTGATTGTAGGAGCTGAGGCAGCTGGAGAACAAGGGGAACATTATGATCCCCTATTCACTTATGGAGCTGAAGCTGGTTCCTGTGCCCTTCCGGAAGAGTCCGGAGGTGATGTAGCTGACATCGGTCCTTCGGGCGCTGGGACTTCCAAAGGAAGTCCTGAGGCATCGAGCTCTATTGGGTGGTCCACAGGATACTCGGCAAGCGAAAGCGAACCGACTGTTCGTGCTGATTCTGGCAAAAATTTTCCGATGGAGCCCCTGGAGACTGACGCGGCTGACGAGATGTTCGAGGCGACATCATCCTATGGTATTGTCGTAACCTCTTGGTTCCTTCTGCATGTAGTGTTCCGACTAACCGTAGTCTTGTTACAGGTGTTCAGCCTCGAGGTACATCAGTTTCAGGAGAGCCGGAAGATCTTCCTGGGGAGTCCAGGGGTGATATGAGCACTTCGACCGCGGCTGATGGTGCTATGCTGGATGCGCTGTACGGCGACCTGCCTTCTTATCGGCCCAAGTCAGCCGAAGGACCAGAGGTTGAGGGGGGAGCAGTTCCGGAAGTGTCCTGACTCCCAACTGTATCAATGAGTGGGGTACCGACAATTTTGCCAAGTACGGAGCTGAGGGTGATCACAAGCCCTACTTCTCCAACCCTGGTGGTTGAGCCTGCTGCTCAGGAGGTGGTTGCTAGTCCTTCTTTCGCGATGGCTGGCGTTCTGGTTTCGATGAGGACTCTGCCGAGATCGCCCTCGGCTTGCCCGACTGCTATCAGTGCCCCCGCTGCTTCTTCTGCGACGGCGTCGACCAGGCTGGTGGACTATTCCGAGGTTGCCTCTTTACCGAAAGTGGCTGAGGTCGAGAACGATTACATCGGTGACCTGGTCGATAACTTTTATAAAGGCTTAGGGCGGACTATCGACCTGGTTCTGAAGGGCTCAACTATGCCATTTTCAAGGTTAAAGGGGGTCCTCTCCCGTGATATTGAGAGTATTCGGGACTTTGAGGGGTATCACCAGGCCACCGCTTTGGAGCTCCTGGTGAATGAATTTGAGAAGGATGCGGAGGAATGACGCCGCCTCCACCGTTCGAACCCGGAGTCTTTAGTTGATGACCGGCTCGCGCTTCTCATTGCTCAAAAGCACGAGACCCGGCTTGCCGCTCAAGAGACTGCTAAGGCTATCTCTTCTGACTTGAAATCCTTGGAAATAAGGGAAGCGGAGGTTGGAAGTGCAATTGACGCCTCCACTAGTGCTCTTCTTGGCGCTGAGGATAAGATTGCGAAGGCTGAGGAAATGATTAGGAAAGCAAATCTCCTCTTATCCAAGGCCATACCGATGCGTCTTGAGGAAACTGCGCGGCTTGAAGAGCTAAAAGCTCAGAGTGAGGAGCTTGCGCGGCAGGGGTTGTCACAGAGGGCAACTTTGGCAGAGGCCGAAGCTCGTCTGGCTCAGGCGGAAGATTTCAATGAGGCTGAGCTGAGGTCACAAGCGCTTGCCCAGGCTGCTGATGACAGGAAGACGAGACTAAACACCCTCGGAGAGCGGCTCAGATCATACAGTGTACGCTTGTAGCTCCATGTACTTTATCCTCTTGAAATGAATGAAAATTCTTTTTTTCTTTTGTTGAATCTTCAATCTTGTTCTTCTTTTTGGATGGCAATTCCGAATTGTAGTGCAATTCCTTGAGAACATAGTTCTTTGTTGGATTGAATGCTGAGACTTGGCTATCTGTCAGTTCAGAGGTCGCAATAACATAACTGGTTGAGATGCCACCAAGCCCGAAACCGGTCCTTGTCGGATCGAAAGATGAGACCTGTCTTTTGTAAATGTCAACAGGGCTCGGAATTAAGACTTAGCTGTCTGCTAGTTCAGAGGTCGCAATGACATAACCGATGAGACACCATCAAGCTTCAAAATTGGTGATACTCGTCTTTTGTAAATGTCAACGAGTATCGAGTCCTGTCTTTTGTAAATGTCAACAGGGCTCGGGGTTGAGACTTGTCTTTTGTAAATGTCGACAAGCTCAAAATTGAGACTTGGCTGTCTGCTGGTTCAGAGGTCGCGATGACATAACCGAATGAGACGCCACCAAGCTCAAGGTAGGTGATACTTGTCTTTTGTAAATGTCAACAAGTATCGAGTCCTGTCTTTTGTAAATGTCAACAGGGCTCGGGGTTGAGACTTGTCTTTTGTAAATGTCGACAAGCTCAAAATTGAGACTTGGCTGTCTGCTGGTTCAGAGGTCGTGATGACATAACCGAATGAGACGCCACCAAGCTCAAGGTAGGTGATACTTGTCTTTTGTAAATGTCAACAAGTATCGAGTCCTGTCTTTTGTAAATGTCAACAGGGCTCGGGGTTGAGACTTGTCTTTTGTAAATGTCGACAAGCTCAAAATTGAGACTTGGCTGTCTGCTGGTTCAGAGGTCGCGATGACATAACCGAATGAGACGCCACCAAGCTCAAGGTAGGTGATACTTATCTTTTGTAAATGTCAACAAGTATCGAGTCCTGTCTTTTGTAAATGTCAACAGGGCTCGGGGTTGAGACTAGTCTTTTGTAAATGTCAACAAGCTCAAAATTGAGACTTGGCTGTCTGCTGGTTCAGAGGTCAAATTGATATAACCGATTGAGACGCCACCAAGCTCAAGGTAGGTGATACTTGTCTTTTGTAAATGTCAACAAGTATCGAGTTTGTAGTGGAATTCGGGAAAAGTTCGTTTTCGTGAGGAGAAACGAGAGAATCACTGTCATAGGTTTAATGTTAACGTAACAGCGAAATGTATACGTGGTCTTACCATTCTATAGACGAGAATTGGTAAGTGATTTTGGAGGTTACATTCTCACGGGGAGAAACGAGGGAATTGCTGTCATAGGTTAAATGTTAACGTAACAGCGAAATGCATATGTGGTCTTACCATTCTATGGACGAGAATTGGTAAGTGATTTTGGAGGGGGAAATCAAATGGGAATAGGTCCCTTAGGATTTTTAGCAAACCCCCAGCTGTTAACGGGTTTGATATGCCTTTACCAACTACCGTTTGAGTTGGGCTAGCCATGCTATTCCCCTCAGCATGATGAGTTGTCGAGGACTTATGTTGGGCTTACAGGCCAACATTTTCCTCTATCCTTAATCGTTAAGGATGTTAGATTATCAGGTTAATGTATGCATAACCTTGATTTGTCTTCGAGACAACCAATGCACGACCAGGTTCCTACTGGTTTATGGTTGTATGATCACGCTTGGAGGAAGAGAAAGGCTCTCTTTGTGTGTACTTTGAACACGAAGGTCTTGATCAGAGGTGTAATGTTAACTTGATCATGAAAAGGATCCTTGATTAAGGATAATACTTCTTTAAGAACTTGCCATTGATCGGCATCATGAGTAGGTCGCCATCTGAAGTCATGAGGCGGTATGCTTCGTTTGAATAGACTGTTTCTATTATAAACGTTCCTTCCCATTTAGGCTGAAATTTGCCTTTGGTCTTGTGCGTCATAATCATCAGTCATCTGACGGCTAAGACCAGGTCTCCTTTCTGGAAGACTCTCTGTTTGACCTTCTTATTGAAGGCTTTTGAGATTCGAGCTTGATATAGCTCGATATGTTGCTGAGCTTGTAGTCGCTTCTCGTCCAAAGCTTCGAGCTCTTGAAGGCGTAGGCGATTATTGTCCTCTGATGTGGTTTTAGTAATCAAAGCTATACGCAACGATGGCATCTGGATTTCCAATGGGAGGACTGCTTCGCACCCATATACCAGGAAAAAAGGCGTATTGCCTGTCGGTGTCCGCACCGTGGTTCGGTAGGCCCAAAGACATTCACCGAGCTTTTCGTCCCAATCTCGCTTATTCGAGGAGACGAATTTCTTGAGCAGCTTGATGATTGTTTTGTTGAATGCTTCCGCCAAGCCATTGGCAGGAGGATTATAGGCAGTTGAAGCCACATTCTGAATTCGGTATTTATCGCAGAACCGATAGAATATTTGGCTTATGAATTGGGGACCGTTGTCGTGGATGATCCGCCTAGGGACACCAAATCGATGGATGACATGGTGTTTGATGAAATTAACCACATTAGAGGTTTTGACTTCAGCTAACGGTGTAGCCTCCGCCCATTTTGAAAAGTAGTCGGTTATTGCTAGGATAAACCGGTGACCTTTTGTCGAAGAAGGGCTGATTGGCCCTACGACGTCTATTCCCCATGCTTCAAATGGCCATGAAGCAACAGTCGAATGGAGCAACTCCGCGGCTGGTGTATGAAATCTGCATGGATTTGACACGCTTTACACCTTCGTGCATATTGGATGGCATCGGCTATCATAGTTGGCCAATAGTATACAAGTCTGTGCAACCTGTCATTAAGCTTTGGACCTGGCTGATGAGCTCCACAAGTGCCGTCGTGCGCTTCTTGAAGTGCTTCATGTGCCTCTGAATTGGAAAGGCAACGGAGGAGGAGACCGTCATATGAACGACGGTAAAGTGTCTTTAGAGTCGGATCGTAGTAGAACCGGAGAGACCTTCGTTTGACGGACGCCGCTTCGTCTGGAAGCAGATCGTACAAAGCATAGTCAATGAGAGGAAAGCGCCAGTCTCTTGGTTCAAGATCCGTGGAGACATTATAGACTTCTCGTATTCTTAGCATGTGCTTGGAGCATACAAGATGTCGAGTTGCGACTGTGAGGTGGTACTCGGTGTCGGCTGGTAAGGCTAGTGTTGTAGCTAATGCAGCAAGAGCGTCCGCCTCGGTATTCTGAGATCGAGACACATGCCCGATGTAGAAACCTTCAAATAGGTTGGCCAATTCAACGGCCGTGTGGTAATAAGGCACCAAGTCCTCATGGCGGACTTCATATTCGCCTTTAACCTGATTAATGATCAGTTTTGAATCGCCATAGGCTTCGAGGTAGCGTACCCCCATTCCATGAGCGAGCTGAAGACCAATGAGCAGAGCATTATATTCTGCTACATTGTTGGAGCACGATTCTGTCAGAGAAAATGCTCTGGGCAGGACATGATTCTGTGGGGAGATAAACACAACCCCCACTCCGGCAATAATCTTGCCTTTAGGGCCCATTCGCGACGCTCCATCAAAGAACATCTGTCATACTTCCTCTTCTGAGGTTGCATTAGACTCGAAGACCTCATCTGGGATGTCTTCGTGAAGCTTTGAATGTTCCGGAACTGGATGAGCAGCCAAGAACTCTGCAAGGGCCTGGCCTTTAACCGCCTTCTGAGGGGTGATGATCATGTCGTATTGAGACAGCAAAAGTGCCCACTTAGCCAATCTTGAATTCAATGATCCTGGCTTCGTCATGAGAAGACGCAATGGGTTTACTCTGGAGATGACATGTATGGTCTGGCCGACCAAAGAATGTCGTGTCTTCTGAACAGCGAAGACGAGAGCTAAACACTCTTTCTCGATAGGGTTGTAGCGAGATTCCGCTCCTATGAGAGTTCTGCTCAGATAATAAATGGCCTGCTCGTGGCCATTGTCGTCCTTTTGAGCAAGGAGGGCACCAAGGGAGTAGTCCAGAGCTTTTACATAAACCAAGAATGGTTTCCCTGATGTAGGGGCCACTAAGACTGGAGGCTTTGTGAGGTACCTCTTGATGTCTTCATAAGCTTCCTGACAAGCTTGATCCCATACGAAGGAAGTACCCTTTTTCATGAGTCGGGTGAACGGTTGACAGCAGCCTGAGAGATTTGCAATGAATCTTCTGATATAAGCCAGCCTGGCTTGCAAGCCTCTAAGCTCTTTGAGGTTCCTCGGTGGATGCATGCTCTGAATAGCTTTGACTTTGTCTGGGTCAAGACGAATCCCTTTTGATGTGACAATAAACCCAAGGAACTTGCCACTTGACACTCCCAAGAAGGATTTTGTCGGATTCATTTTCAGCTGATGAGCCCGCATTATGTCGAACATCGTTCTCAAGTCGCGCAGATGTTCATTCTTGTTGCGGCTTTTGATGGCAATGTCATCGACATAGCACTCCACTGTTTTTCGGAGATGATCGCAGAAAATTGTACTCATTGCCCGCTGATAGGTTGCTCCGGCGTTCTTCAGTCCGAAGGGCATTACAGTGTAGCAGTATACCCCCAATGGTGTTCGGAACGAAGTATGCTTCTCATCGTCAGGATACATCTTAATCTGGTTGTACCCTGAAAAGCCGTCCATGAAAGACATCCTTTCGAACCCGCATGTGTTGTCAATCATGACATCGGGTGATGGGTAGCGAAAATTCGTCTTTAGAACAGGCCGTATTAAGATCACGGTAGTCGATGCAGATCCGTATTTTCCCGTTCTTCTTGAGGACGGGGATGATGTTAGCTACCCAATCTGGATGTTGTTCCTCCCGGATGAAGCCACATGCAATGAGCTTGTGAACTTCGGCTTCAATAGCTTCCATAATGTTCAGGCGAAACCGACGTTGTTGCTGTTTGACTGGCTTGACGTCAGGCTTGATGTTTAGACGGTGCATAGCGACCTGTGGATCAAGTCCGGGCATGTCTTCGTAGCTCCATGCGAAAACGTTTATATACTCCTTCACGAGCATTATCAATTCCTCCTTTTCTATAAGTGATAGGCTTTCACTTATAAAGATGGGTTTGGGATGGTCTTGACTTCCCAGATTGACCTGCATCACCTTGTCTTCAGTGGGTGGCTCGCGCAGTTCGAATCGCTTTTCCCATTGAAGGTCTAATTGCTGGGCCCATGGTTCCTCATCAGTGGCTTCTGCGGGCTCCAATTGACTGCTTGAAGTCATATTGACAGTGAGGTCTTCGAACATTCCTCCTATACTGACATCTGAATCCCACTCGGAGGATGAAGCCGAATGTGATGGAATTGATCCATCGTCCTTGGCTTGAACTGTTTTTGAAGATGTGGGTGTAACATACCCTAACCCCCTGCGTGTACTATCATAGTAATTTGCAGGCTTCCCTTTAGGCACAAAGTTCCGCATCAAACCACGCCTTCCTTTTCCGAAATTCAGGCCTTTTCCATGCTTGAAGTCGTACCCCATTTTCTTCATAATATGGCGCGCTGGCCGCGCGTAATGAAAGAATTGTGGAGTGTCTGAGTCTGAACTTGAATCTGCGACCGCAGGTCCCCGTGGTTGGGTTCTACCGAAGATTATCGGTAACTGACCTTCTTTGGATGGCGGGATCACCAAGACGGCTCCTTCCGCGGATTCCATGGGCGTACTGGACGCACTTGGCTTATGTAAAGGCATGTGTAGGGAGCTATCCGTAATGGATTCAATTAGCCCAACATTCGCGGGATAATCAAAAGAAATATTATCATTAATTACCCATTCACCTTCATCCTCTGAAGGAGTATTACATAGGGGATTATTGAGACATGCTATAATTGGTTCACCAATTAGAATGGCTGGCATGCCTGCTTCGGATTCTGAATCCGCCTCGTTGCCACTTTCATCATCGTCCGGCAACGGTTCTTTGAGTGCTCCACCGCCTCTTGATACAGGAGAGCGTCAGTGAAGTAGTTTTTCACCCCCTTGAATGGTTGCTTTTCAGCAAAGACAGTTCGTACTGTCGCGTCATCTTCAACATATTTGAAGCATTGGTGCAGAGTAGAGGGAACGATCCAGTTGGCATGGATCCATGGCCGTCCCAGCAGCAGGTTATATGACGTGTCAGCATCAATGACATAGCATGTCACTTCTGACTTCAGACTCCCGATTCTGCAACGGAGTCAGATTTTTCTCAGTGGATGACTGCTCCCAGCATTGAAACCGTATATTATAGTAGTGGTTACGGACAACCTGTACAATGGTATGCCGAGGAAGTAGAGAAGCCTCTTAGGGATGATGCTAAGTGCGGACCCCGGATCGACTTGTATTCTTTCGATGCACGTTGAACCGATATATCCAGTGTAGTACAGAGGTCGATCATGCTTGTTGTCTTTGAGAAGCATATCTTCCGCTGTGAATGTAATGGCAGGCACCTTTGATTGTGCATGATGACATTCTGGGTAAGGAGACTGAACGTCGTCGTTAGGGATTTCAGGCATGCATGTCAGAAAGGATTCTGAATTGGCTAGCGCATCCCTGAGTGCTTCTCTTGTCTCTTTTGAGAGGCGAAGGAGCTCGTGTATAGTGATACGAGCTGGGATATTGGCCAGCTGAGCTAATATGTCAAACCGAAAGGGTATATCAAACCCTTGGCCTGGTGGTTTCTTCAACACGTGGTCGAATCGTACCTCCTTAGGCCTCTCTTTTCCCTTGGTTGGGATTGGAGTGGATACTGGTACTGTACTGACGTCGTTTGCTATTATATCTCATCAGTAGACTTTCCATACTGTCTCAAGTATGATTTTCCGGATCGGGTGCCCGACTGTTGAGGCGCATCGGCTTGCGCCGTGCAAGCAAGCTTTTCTCCTTCCGAATCACTGAGGGAAGCCGATGTTAGATTGCCGTCGTCTGGCAGGATGGAGATGACATTGCAAGACTTGCCCTTTGAATTGGGCTGATTTGGATCCCGCTGTACGTCTTGGACGAGGTCTGGATGTATCCACATGACTTCTCCTGTCTCCAATGTTAAGGGAACAAGACCCTTATTGTTTTGAGCTGTAGCTGGAAGATGCTTGACTTCCAACCGTGGCGCAGGGGCAGAATAAGTCCCGTCAGGAACTGTGACCTTCGGAGCTTTACCGAACTCAAGAGTCACCATATTGGCAGTGACTTTCTTCTGCTCTGTCTTCAATGTCAGAACCCCGGCATCGACCAGGGCTTGTATTCTGTCCTTGAGGACATAGCACTTGTCAGTAGGATGGTGGATCATCCTATGATAGAGACAGTATTTAGGGTCGTTTGTGCGCCCTATCTCATTGGGACGCCGCGCATCTGGCAGCTTCATTTTGTTCCCTTTGTGGAGCAGATGGAATATCGTGACCACCTGATCGTCTTTGAAGGAGTACTGCTTTGGAGGGAACTTGGGCTCCTGATTGTTGAAGCCGTTCTTCTTGGCTTTTGACTGCACATCTCCGGATAACTCCACAGACATAGTCTCTTTGCCTTTAGCTTGAGAAGATTGTGGTAGGTCGCTACGCCCTTCGTTGTTCATCCCCCACTTGCCTCTAGGGGTGGATGGTTCGAACTTTTTAACCGACTTCTCGGCTATCCCAGCTTGTTCGACCAATTCTTTCCAAGTGTGGGCTTTAACAGCCCCATGCGAACTTCCACTTGGTCTAGGAAGTTGTGTCTGCATGTTTGTAAGAGCATGGGTAATGGCATCCCTGCTGGGCACATCAAGGATAAATTTCTAAACCGTTCAATGTAGTCATGGACAGATTCGCCCTTCCTCTGCACAGTGAAGAGGAGTTTGTCCATGGTCACTTCGGTATCGTCCTCATAGAAACGAGAGAGAAACCGAGTTTCCAGGTCGATCCAGGAGTTGATAGAGCCCGGGGGAAGACTGCGAAACCAGTCAAATGCCACCCCCTTTAAGGTGCCAATGAAAAGCCTAGCCATGATGGCGTCATTGCTTATAACATTACCAGCCTGAGACCGGAAATAGTAGATGTGCTGATTTGGCGAGCTCTTTCCATCATAGGTATGCAGCGTTGGCGGTTTGAACTTCGGTGGATATGGCACCGAATATCACTCCAGCGGATAAGGACGGACTGCCCCTACCTTCTTTAATTCATCCCTCTAAGTTAGGGATGCGATTTGAGCCTGGAGGCCCTTGAGGACTTCGGCGTCTAAGGAAGAACCCTCCTTGGATTTCTCCGGCTTTGGTTGCTCATTGCTGAAGTGTTCCTCCTCATCGTGATTGCTCCGGCCTCATTGTTATTCCGGTTACTGAGGAGTTGAGCGAGCATCTGTTGAATGTTGTCCAGAGTTTCTTGCTGGGTTTTGGAAGTTTGCTCCTGAGCTTTCAGGCGCCGACGAAGGTCGTCGTTAGTGCTATCAGCCATGTTGACTGATACTCTGTCTGTTCGCACCGAGCTAACTGTCGCCGAAGAGGCGTACCCACTGTCTTCATCTTCTTCATCTGATGGCTCGAGTGATCTCCTGGGTTCTGGCGAGGCTAGGGCCGTCGAGGAAGAAGGCTGTTCATAAGTGTAGGGTATCGCCACCCTGGATCTGGTGTTTCGAAAATACCTTCTTCATGCACTAAGATTTCGCCTAAGCCTGGGCTGTAGTCCGGATCTGGGGAGCTGTAGGGGGTGTCGTCAGATGTTTGACCTCCCTTGCGTCGCTCTCGACCTCTTCCGGTCATGTTGACGGATACAGAAGCTAGACTTCACGGGGCCCCTCTCCGTGATGCTTCGTTGGAATATGCGCGGACAGTCGATGAAACACCGATTGCCGGTGCGGAGATGCAGCCACGGTTGGATATAGCCGGCAGCGGGCTGAGTGGATTGTCACAAGCTGGCATCCTCTTTGACAACAGGGGGAAGTAGTTCGGAGGGGCTCCAACTTCTGCTTGTTTGCCAAGAATTCTCGCAGGTCAGGCTTAACAGAGCCTGAACAACCTCGTGGAGAGGCCTTCTTGGAGCGCATATGGGATGACGCTCCGTTCTTCTTATCCATGCGGGAGGGATTGGTACTGAACAGTACTTCAGCTCTAGCTTCGCCAGTAGGTGCGAGCTTTGTGCCTGATGAACTAGAGAGCGGAGCACGCCGTGGTGCTTTGCCCGCTGTTCCGCTGCGAAGGGGATCGGCCTTAGATAACTCTTTGGCTTTAGCCTCGCGGCCATGGATCCAATGAGTATGCTTTGGTACAGTAGCTTCGCTTGTGAAAGCGAGGCTGTCAGAAGGCTTTGCTGCTCTCGAATTGGGCGACGGTATGATTACCGTCTCGACTTCGTGGCTGGCAGCATTGTCGGGGAAGACAGGCATTTTACCCTTTTCTTCGCGAGAGAGGTGCAATTTTGGCGTAATTACGCCTGAAGCTTCGATCAGAAACTTCTGTTTAGGCTTCTATATCCGCCTTGATGAAAGATGATTAGGTTCACAAGGAACCTGAATAGCCACACGCGGGGCTGTGGGGTGTTGGCAGAATTCTGCCTCTGGTTTCTGATTTGAAACCTAGGTCGTGAAGACCCTCCTGTGCTTCCGTGCTCGAAGCATTAGGTCACCCCCAGAGAGGACTTCTTCAAATCTTCCTTGATCAATCTGGATGACCAAGTTCTCAAGAGTACAGGACTTGGGCTGCTGACATGCTTCTTTGTTGCGCCAGAGATCCGCAGCAGGTTCGCAGGGAACCTTTTCAGTCTCCGCAGAGACTTTCCTTAAAGATTTAGCCAGAGAAGCTCTGGCTGCACCGGCTTTTCTGAATTCAGAGTTAGACCCGAAGGTCTGTTCGTCGCATTGTGACACCTGATTCTCGGCAGTGGAGAATTTGGTCTTCCCCAGCGGAGTCGCCATCTTGTTTTCCATTATGTTTGCAAAGGGAAAAAACTTACAAAAAAGAGTTTGAGGAGCTAAATTACAAGTATTTTTAAAAAGATTACAAGTAGATCTCCTCAGAGATTCTGGAGAAGTGTGCCGATAGGAGTCTGGTCAGCGCGCGACCACTTTGTCCCTTTGACGATGCGAGCGATGAGATTCCCTTCTCGCCTGGTTCGGGGAATCAGAGAATAGAAGGTTGGTAGAACCCTCTTGCTGCTTCTCAAAATCGCCTTCAATAAGGAATTCCTTCTCGCCTGGTTCCGGAGATTCCTTGAGAGGAAGGACGACGTTAGGGTATCAACACCCTGGATAGAGAAAGTAATTCTCTAAAAGGTCTCTGAATTCGAGAGCGCACGGTGCGTTGTGAAGAAGCCTGCTTGTGGAGTCCTCTTGTGTGCATTTCTTTCGTCCTTTGCCCCTGGTGGGCTATTTATAGGGAGAACAAGGGTATAATCGACCCTTGAAGATATGGAAACAGATTGAATCAAATCTGTTTAAATCTGAAAAGTAGCCTTGCTGCGAGGCTAGGATCAGCTTCTGCGAAGCTAGAATTGGCAGGTCGGTTGATCTTCTCAATCTGTTTTGATCCTTTCCATATCGTTGGAGGATTTCCCCTGATCTTCTTACTCGTTTTAAGAAGAGTCAAGAGATTGTGTCAATCAACTGCCAAATTTGATCTCCGATTTGATCTTAATTGGATTTGATCTGATTGGATCCGATCTCATCCGGAGATTTGATTGGGCAAAGGTTGACCATAGCAGACCAATAGCGGAGCTGTCCGCATTGAGCTTGTAGCGGAGCTAGAGGCAGTTTCTGACGAAGTCCGAAATAAATCCTTTGGCGGAGCTGGAAGTCCTCTATGGCGAAGTTATAACTAGCTTCTTGGCGAGGCTTTGGATAGCTTCAAGGCGAAGTTGGGTGATGTTAGCCTCTCAAGCGAGGCTATCCCTTTGGGTTCATGTAATGCTAAGTGCTAGCATCTTAGACCTGCTGAGGTCTGTTTAGAAACAATCCGGGTTCACTGTCTGCTTGCTGGATCAGTAGAGTCCAAGTTGCTTCCTTGTCCCTCGGAGATGGGTGAAAACTGGTCTTCAGCTCGTCTGTCACTTGTCTTTTGTAAATGTCAACAAGTTTAGACATTGTGATTAGTACTCAATATTGCATATTTTACATCATAATCCCCATGCATAATACAAATAAATAAGTGATTTTTAATCCTCTTCTCTACTTATTTGCAGGTACATACTTAAAGGAGAGTTAGCCAATTAATTACCTTAATTAGCAATAATTAAGGTGATTAATTAAAAGATTAAAGATAAAGCCAATCTCAAACCAGATCTAGAGAGATCCGCGCAACAAACTCAGAATCCAAGTGGTCCACGTGGCCAACAACCTTGTAACTGATCTCCACCAGAAAGATCCGATCAACGGCCCAGATCTGGCGGCAATCCCGCGGCAATCCGCGGCAAGATCATGGCCGTTGGTCCCCGGATTTTGTGGCAACGAACTCCTCTCCAGAAGCTTCTTCAATATGCTATAAATACCCCATGAAGACCTGCGAGCTGGGACTGATCAGAGAAGAGAGGAGATTAGTTTAGGGTTTGTAATTTTTAGTTGTTTTTCTCTAGTTTTCTTTCTTTAGATCTCTCTTCTCTATCCCTAGATTTCATTACAAAAGAGAGTGATTGTGAGGGAGAGAGCTTGTGTAATCAAGGGTGACACTTGAAGCAACAAGGATTGATCCATCCTCCTTTCATCTACTTGAGTTTGATTCTAGTTTCTTGCTTTCTTTACATGCTTTATTACTTGCTTTGTTTAGTTCTTGCAATCTAATTCAAGCTTTGTTTTAGTTCTTTAATGGCTTCTTGTAGCTAGATTTTCATTCCATGTACTAGTTTAACCACTAGCTTAGCCACTTCACTACTCATGGGTGATTGCTTTTGTTAATCTTGCAAGTGTATGATCTTCTCTTCTCCGATGGTTAAACCACCATCTTGCAAATGAGAAAGTAATTAGGTCAACACGCTAGACGAATTCCAAGCCTATGGAGTGACAACATTAGGCAAAGCTTTCATTATCAAGGAGTTTGGTAAGCTTTGGCAAGCTAGCAAGGTAATCTAGTCTTGGATCTCTTTCTTTAAGTTTCTTGATTCTTTTCTTGTGAATACAATATCCACATCAAATCTTGATTTCTCCCGATTTCCACCATGAACATAGCCACCATTCTTTGATTTGTTTTTCTTTTGATTCTTTATTCTTTTGAAACATAGAAGAATTCTCGTTTCCTCTTCTCACTAGTATCGTGAAAGCTTCTATCGCTAGCTCTCCCTGAGATCCGACTCGGTATAGCCCTAGGCTATAGCGGAGATAAGAAAGGGTACATTGAACATCTTACATACATTTGTGGAGTAAACAAGCACCAAGGTTGATTCTAAACCTTTCTCTTTTACATAATACTCGTGCTATACTTCACACTACCCCTTTCAAGTCTAATCAATTTTTGGCGCCGTTGCCGGGGAGAGCGACGGTATTTTTAAAAGTGAGAAACTAAACGATATATCTTCTCTGTTGCAGGTACAGGTTGAAGATTCAGAAATATTTGCACAGCAGAATCATATAAGTGGACCTGGGCCTCTGCTCAAGAAAGCAGAGCCCAGGATCCCTCTATTGTGCCGCGGATCCACAAGAATTGCCGTGGGAACGCGGCACTTTAGAGTTCACTACTTACAAAATTTTTGCAGGGGCTTCTGCTCTGCAAGAGACTGCTGCCTATATACTTCATTTCCTGTATACTTCACTGTATTCCTGTTAATTAATTCAACAGTAAGAAATTGGTTGATAATTGCTAAAAAATTGTTAGACATCTTGCATTATAGGCACGTGTCTTTCAATTACTTTAAATTTACTGTTGAAGAGTGCGTGGGACAAGGTACGTGATTCATTGCATATAGACTAAGACTCACTCTTTGTTTGATTTTTCTTACTTGGAGTGAACCTTGTTTGTTTCTATATCGTACACTTGCACAATTAATTCTAAGGGCAATTCCTGTAAATAACATAAGGTGGGGGAGGTTATTACCCTTTCCTTAGCCTGGAAATCATTTTCCCCACGTACTCACAATCCTAAGCTTGTAAATAAAATTTGATAGACGTTGGCCCTTGGGACATCCGGACTCACTTAGGAGATTATCCTAAGGGGGAAAAGTGTTGGAAATTGACTTCTGTAAAATCGGTGTCTAGGAAAGGGGTTGAGGGCCGAAAGCCCGAAGGTTGTTGGTTACTTAATTAAGGAACGTCTTCGGACGGAAAACCTCCCAACTACTTTACCCTTCCCTGGCTGATTTGCTTATAGTCAAGGTCTACACTAAACCTCCTGTGGACGATCTATTGTTAGGAGTCATCTAGGACCAGAAACCCTAGACAAGCTTGGATTGATTTTTTCTTTTGTTGTTTGTTATTTTTCTTTTTCGCTGGTGTGATCGGTGCACGTTGTTTGTGATTGTATATACGATAGTGGTTTTGTGATCCTAATTCTACACTTGCACTTACACATCCACTTGATACCATGACCAACAACGTCTCACTTCAGGATCGATTTTATCCGATTCGCACCTCCATTCCTTCATGCATTCTTCTCCCCGAGCCTAATGGAAACAATTTTGAGCTGAAACCACAATTCATTAGTACACTTCCCCATTTCCATGGTCTAGAGTCTGAGGACGCGTACCTCTTTATTCGTGAGTTTGAAGAGGTATGCCAAATGATGAGAATATCCCAACTTTCTGAAGATGCTGTTAGGTTACGGTTCATACCGTTTGCACTTAAGGATTTAGCTAAGAAATGGCTTTATAGTCTTCCTGTCAGTTCCATATCTTCATGGGATGATTTTGTTAAGGTCTTTCTTAGGAAATTCTATTCTATCCACAAAACAGCCCTCATGAGAAAAAACATAATGCAATTCAAGCAAGAATAAAATGAACCTTTCTGGAAGTATCTTGAGCGTTTCAAAGACCTCTTAGCCCTATGTCCCCATCACGGCATAGAGAAATGGCGGCTATGCCAGATTATCTATGATGGATTAGATTACCAAACGAAAACACTTTTAGAATCCATGTGCCAAGGGGAATTTCTGAAGAAAGATGAACATCAGGGGTGGGATCTCTTTGAAACCCTAGCTGCGAAAACCATTCAGTGGGAGTCTTGTCCTGACAAATCCACTTCCACCACTTCCAGAACTGGTACACATTCCAAAGAATCCTCTATAGCTGCAGAAACCAAGATCACACAATTAATGAAGAGGATAGAGTTGCTTGAGTCAAAAGGGAATTCTGTGGTCAACCAGGTCAACCCATTGCCTTTAATTAGACCAGGTTGCACCAAATGTCAAGACCTTAGCCATGTTGTTGAGGAGTGTCCATTTTATCAGCCCCAATCATTTCAGGAGAACATGAATGCAACTTTTACCAGACCCCCATACTCCAATACTTACAATTCAGGATGGCAGAACCATCCAAATTTTCCATGGAGTCAGTCTGGTACTGAGCATCATATGCCACCACTTCCACATCTGTACAATGCTCAGTTTCATCCATCCAGTTTCGATCAAAATTCACTGTATGTTCATCCATCTCAAAGTCCACCACAGTCATATCAGTCATATCAGGACACACCACCATATTATCCGAATCCACCACCATATTACCAATCACAGTTCCAATCTCCATATCCTCAACATCCACCCCAAAATAATTCTGAAATATCTGAGTTGAAACAAATGATAGAAACCTTAACAAAGAACCAGCAACAGGAGTTGAATGAAATGAAGGTCCAGATCAAGCAATTGGCTGAGAATCAAAAAGGACTATTCTTAAGCCAGCCATTGCTAAATCCCAAAGTTGAAAATTCAGGACCCAGTCACTGTCATGCCATTCATACCCTGAGATCTGGTAAACAAGTTGACAATAAGGTTTCTAGTCCACAATCCCATCCAGTACCAAAGCAAACTCCTCATGTCCCAATGTCACCAACTTTTGACAAACCATCCTCTAGTGCAGAGCCATCCACTTCCAAGGCCAAGGGTGAAGAAAAGGTAGATGAGCATACATATAAGCCTATAGTTCCATATCCAAATAGGCTGAGAAATAACAAGTCAAATGCTCACATGGAGAAAATAAAAGAAACATTCAATAAGGTCCAAATCAATGTCCCTCTTCTTGATGCCATTCAACAAGTGCCATCATATGCCAAATTTTTGAAGGAAATGTGCACCAAGAAGAGAAAGACTCAAGTCCCTAAAAAAGTCTTCCTAGCATCATCCATTAATGAGTTGCTCACTGGTCCAATTCCTGTTAAGTACAAAGACCCAGGGAGCCCCACCATTTCATGCATCATAGGACAGACTACAATAAATAGGGCACTTCTTGATTTGGGGCCAGTATCAATCTCCTACCTTTCTCTGTGTACCAACAATTGGGGTTAGGTGATCTTCTCCCGACCCAAATGACCATTCAATTGGCTGACCGCTCTGTTACTAAACCCAAGGGGGTAATTCAAGATGTCCTTGTCAAAGTTGGAGAATTCTTTTATCCTGTTGACTTTGTTGTCCTTGAAACAAAACCAGTGTCAAATTCCAATCAAAGGGCACAAATTCCTGTCATTCTGGGTCGACCATTCCTGGCTACTGCAAATGCAATCATTAATTGCCGGAATGGATCAATGAGGTTGACTTTTGGTAACATGACACATGAACACAATGTCTTCCACACACAGCCTCACAAAACAAAAGATCAAACATTTGAGATTAATTTCATTAGTAACAATTGTGAGGAGGAAGGTGAAGATCCAAAAGATGAGTCACAATCTTGTGATTCTCTTATCCGAGTACCCTTTCAAACGGGGAAAGTTGATTTGGATGCTTCCACTTTCAATGAGCCAACTGAGACTGTATTTGAACCTCCAATTGATATATCATTTGAAGACTTGTTTGCCGATGAGATCATGTGTTTAGATGAGTCAACTCGGGGTAAGTTAGCTAATTGTCCACTTCCGGATGTTGACTTGAGCTTTGAAGAATTATATGGAGAGGAGTTAAAATTTCTAAACACTGGAAGTGATGAGATTCTGAGTGAGAGTGGTGATAAGGATTTTGTGTGTGAACGATGTGGTGGAATGAGTATGAATGAAAATAACAACAAATTGAAACTGGAATCACCTAGGGTAAGAACAATTCAGACCGTTTCCCAATGGAGTTCAAGAAAGAGAACACATTGGAACGATGGGAAACGGGCCAGAGGGAAGCGACCAAAAACCCAGGTGAGAGTTACATTTGTATATTCCTTGTAAATAATTTTTCCTACCTCTTACCTATTTCATGCATACATTTACCATAATGCATTGAGGACAATGCATGAAATAAGTGTGGGGGAGGGTTTACTAACATAGGATTTTCTTTTCTTTATAGGATTTTTATTTTTTTAGGACTTTTATTTTTCTTTTTAGGTCTTTTATTTTTAGATTTTATCTTTTTTCTATTTTTAGATTTTATTTTTTTATTTTTTTTTTTTTAGATTTTCCATTTTCTTTTTAGATTTTGCTTTTCTTTTAGAAAAATATAAATAAAAAATAAATAAATAAAAAAATAAACAAAAATAAAAACTTTTTGTAATAAGAGATAAAGTTTTGTTCTATTTTTAATAAAATGAAGATGTATCTTAGAAATTAAGAAAGCCTTAATTATGACATCTTAAACCTAGTTGAAGTAATAGATCTTGTTTGAGATTATAGGCTAAGTAAGTAAAATTGAGGAGATATTTTTATCTTGCATTTTTTGCCTTAGATAATATGCACTTTACACTTACACATTTCTTGGGATGGAAACAAAGACCAAAAATGCCATATATATACATATAAAAAAAAAAAAAAAAAAAAGAGAAAAGAAAAAAAAAAAAAAAAAAAAGAGAAAAATATACATAAATAAAGCATCACCTATTAAGCTGGGAAATTGTGCCTCAAGAAGCATGATTACTCACGCCTAACGGTGATCTCACTTATTAAGCTGGATAATTGTGCCTCAAGAAGCATGATCATTCACGCCTAACGGTGATTAAGAATAATCCCTCTTAGTTTTGTGGCCTTTTTCATTCGAGTCCTTAAACCCGAGGGATGTTTCCTCATCTGGTGCCCTAAGACCATCTGGTCTGGGAGTCATCGGTTATAGGCTCGCTACATGGGTGAATTAGAAAGCCTAATAAAACTAAGGGAAGAA
Source organism: Agave tequilana (assembly GCA_038442645.1). Classification (NCBI taxonomy): domain Eukaryota; kingdom Viridiplantae; phylum Streptophyta; class Magnoliopsida; order Asparagales; family Asparagaceae; genus Agave; species Agave tequilana. Next base: position 40,355 of record JAVJIF010003790.1, on the reverse strand, counting down.
AGAAAAAAAAAATAATATAATAATAAATAAATAAATAAATGGCTTGATGGTTGGAGTTGAAATCCCAGGAAATCTTCACTTACACGGTGTGCATACTATCTAGGTTTTATGAAAGATAAAAATATTCAATCCAATTTTAAACTCTTACCTTAATTGAAGACAAGATCTTGCATGGATACTAAGTTTAAGGAAGAATGATTATAGGTGGACTTATGACCTAGGATCACTTATATTTTCGCAAAAATAGTTCGTAAACTTGTCTCTTATTCAAAATGAATTTTCAAAATACTAACATTTGTCTTCTTTCTTTATGGATTTTGTGGGTGTAATCCGCTGAAAACCCTCAGGAGACAACACTCCTCCTCTAGGGTAACCTAGAGGTTTAACGGCTTGTTGCACATGCTCAGTGCAATCGCGTCACCTGCGAAAGTGGTGTAATAAACTGGTAGTATAGATTTTCTTTTTCTTTGTTTTGCTCGGGACGAGCAAAAGAATAAGTGTGGGGGTGTGATTAGTACTCAATATTGCATATTTTACATCATAATCCCCATGCATAATACAAATAAATAAGTGATTTTTAATCCTCTTCTCTACTTATTTGCAGGTACATACTTAAAGGAGAGTTAGCCAATTAATTACCTTAATTAGCAATAATTAAGGTGATTAATTAAAAGATTAAAGATAAAGCCAAATCTCAAACCAGATCTAGAGAGATCCGCGCAACAAACTCAGAATCCAAGTGGTCCACGTGGCCAACAACCTTGTAACTGATCTCCACCAGAAAGATCCGATCCAACGGCCCAGATCTGGCGGCAATCCCGCGGCAATCCGCGGCAAGATCATGGCCGTTGGTCCCCGGATTTTGTGGCAACGAACTCCTCTCCAGAAGCTTCTTCAATATGCTATAAATACCCCATGAAGACCTGCGAGCTGGGACTGATCAGAGAAGAGAGGAGATTAGTTTAGGGTTTGTAATTTTTAGTTGTTTTTCTCTAGTTTTCTTTCTTTAGATCTCTCTTCTCTATCCCTAGATTTCATTACAAAAGAGAGTGATTGTGAGGGAGAGAGCTTGTGTAATCAAGGTGACACTTGAAGCAACAAGGATTGATCCATCCTCCTTTCATCTACTTGAGTTTGATTCTAGTTTCTTGCTTTCTTTACATGCTTTATTACTTGCTTTGTTTAGTTCTTGCAATCTAATTCAAGCTTTGTTTTAGTTCTTTAATGGCTTCTTGTAGCTAGATTTTCATTCCATGTACTAGTTTAACCACTAGCTTAGCCACTTCACTACTCATGGGTGATTGCTTTTGTTAATCTTGCAAGTGTATGATCTTCTCTTCTCCGATGGTTAAACCACCATCTTGCAAATGAGAAAGTAATTAGGTCAACACGCTAGACGAATTCCAAGCCTATGGAGTGACAACATTAGGCAAAGCTTTCATTATCAAGGAGTTTGGTAAGCTTTGGCAAGCTAGCAAGGTAATCTAGTCTTGGATCTCTTTCTTTAAGTTTCTTGATTCTTTTCTTGTGAATACAATATCCACATCAAATCTTGATTTCTCCCGATTTCCACCATGAACATAGCCACCAATTCTTTGATTTGTTTTTCTTTTGATTCTTTATTCTTTTGAAACATAGAAGAATTCTCGTTTCCTCTTCTCACTAGTATCGTGAAAGCTTCTATCGCTAGCTCTCCCTGAGATCCGACTCGGTATAGCCCTAGGCTATAGCGGAGATAAGAAAGGGTACATTGAACATCTTACATACATTTGTGGAGTAAACAAGCACCAAGGTTGATTCTAAACCTTTCTCTTTTACATAATACTCGTGCTATACTTCACACTACCCCTTTCAAGTCTAATCACATTGTTCGGACCAATAAGAATCTTGTCTTTTTTAAGTGTCAACAGTACATACTCGGGACCACGACCCAGGGTGTTGCATTGCTGGTGTACGAAACCAACTGTAAGACCTATAAGAAGTGGATCTTATGTTATACCCATTCATGAATGTAACAGGAGGTAGGGAGCCAACGCTCCCCTCGGACACCTAGAGGCCCTCGGGTAGATCCGGAAGATTTGATTTGCATAACATATCTAATGCCATTGTAAACATATTCACCACTTGAAGTCATCAGTTTTCCCCTTACCCGATTTAGGTTGGCCTTTTTATAATTTATTATTATGTAATATGAGAATAACAGGAGTAGAACAGGTTTAGGAGTTATAAGAGTAACATTAGTACATAAATACTAGAAATACATGTCATTGTATATAATACAGGATGACTCAACAGAATTACTGAAATATGATAATCACAAGTTAAGTGGTAATATATTAGATGGCAGGTGATAAGTGATATCAAGCAGGTGTCAGGTGATAGGATGCAGGAGTCAAGTGTCAAGTGATAGCATGGTAGATATCACTATTATATATCACAATAAAGGAAAATAGTACCAGTACAAGGGATCGATACGAATATAAAAAAATGGTAAAGTTTTAGAAAACAGTATAAGTACAGGTTTCAAACTCCTCACAACCATCAAGGAAAGGATAATAGTGAAATAATCAAGGAGACAAGTGGACAGACAAGCAAGAATACATCCAAGGGAAGCTAAGCAAGCTGGAGGGAAGCTAAAATTCTATCACACCTGGCGTGGTTACCGCTCGTGGCATGGCTAAACGAATATGACAGAGCGAGCGTATGAATGTTATACTACCGCACGTAACGAAATTGCGCTCACAGTGTAACAACGCTCGAATGGAGTCAGTAGTAAAGTGCTAAGTGCTAGATCCGCCTACCGGCATAGTTAAAAGACCTGACGGTCTGAACACACTCCTCTTCCGAGAAAGTAGATGAGTGCCCAAAGGCTAATAGACCCGAAGGAAGAGTTGGTATCTTAGAAGTATTAGTATCATACTCACGCATATAACAGGTAGTAACTAAGCTATCAGTAGAGTAGTGAAAACAGGAGACTGAGCAAGACATGAATAAAGAAAGCGAGCTGACAACTGAGCAATCAAGTATAGCTAAGTAAGCTGGAGCGAAGTTAGCGCACAATGCTAAATGCTATCATGCTCGGCGTAGTTACCGATCGCGACGAAGCCACATAACGTATAGATATCGCTTATGGCGTAACTACACCTGGGCGGAATTAGTAATAGAGTATGAGCGCTAGGCTCGCCTACCAAGCGGAACTGAAAGGCCTGATGGTTTGAACATACTCCCAACTATCACGAAACCCATAAAGGTGCAAGGACAATTCCTGTTGGGTAGCTCAAGAAGTGGGTTGGCCTGGAGGCTGAGTAGTTACCTACACGAGATGTTAGTACCACACGAGTACACTTATAAATGTGATAATAACTACACTACCGTGGAGTGATGAAGCCTGGAGGCTGAATGAGGATCAACACATAAGGTATAAAGTAGTAAAAGAACACATCAGGCATATGTAAAGGAAACTAACTACCCTAGTACAAACATTCATCACAGGTATAATACATGTACAATGTTGGGCACTCGGCCACATACAAATACAATTACATACTCACATTGGTATATATACTTGTCCACACACGAACACAATTACACAAATACAAATATACAGTCCCAAAACTACACAAATTTATATGAATAAAATACAATCCCATCAAAGCGGGGATACCCAAGAAGAGGCGAGAACACTCGCCTAAAAATTACAGATTCTCCGAAAAATCTGGAAAGTCTGAAGACAGGGGCATGTGCGCGGGCCACACCCACAATCACCATAAGAGAGAGAAAATAAAGAGAGATTAAAAGAGAGAGAAAGAGAGCATGGGAGAGAGAGGAGTCGTAGAGAGGGAGAGAAACAGAAAGAGAGAATAGAGATAGAGAGAAGACACACAAAGAGAGAAACAGAGAAAGATGAGGAGGGGATGAGGTGGTGGCCAACTACCTAAAATCAGAGAGAGAAAGAGAGGTGTGAGAGAGATAGAAGGGAGAGAGAAGGAGAGAGAGAGGAAAAGAGAGAAGAAAGAAGAGTGTGGCCGTGGGGGCTTCGCTAGAGGGGAGTCAGGTCGCCAGAGGGAGCGCGATGACAGATCGGGCCCAGAGGAATGGATTAAAAGAGATAGGAAGGGGAGATGAGAAAAAGAGAGAGTAAGGGAGAGAGAGGAGAGAAAGAGAAGAGAGAGAAGGAAAGAGAGATGCGACTAGCGGTATTGGTGTCGTCGGCGCTAGGGGCCCACCAGAGGTCGCCGGCAGCGTTAGGGCTTAGGGTTCACCCCTAGGTTGAAGAGAGAGAGAGAGAGGAAAATGGGAAGAAAAGGAGAAGGAAAGAGAGAAGAAAAGAAGAGAAAGAATAAGAAGAGGAAGAAGAAGAAGAGAGGAACAAGAAGAGGGGATCGTCGTGGCGGCGTTGGGGAGAAGCAATTGTAACAACGACGCTAGTGGTGGCAGATCTGGTGGAGAGAGGGAGAAGAAGAAAAGAGAGAAGGAGAAAGGGAGAGAAGAAGGAAGGAAAGAAAGAAAAAAAGAAAGAGAGAGAGAAAGAGAGAGGAAGAGAGGGAAGTGGTGGGGGAGGTGACAGCGGGCGGTCCACGTGGGCGTGCGTAGGTGATGGGGATGAGGGAAAAGAAAAAGAAAAAAGAAAAAGAAAAATAGAAGATAAAAGATTTCGAAATAATTGATATTATATTAATATCGGAAGATATCGACTATTCCAGAAAAATCTCCAAAAATACTTAGAGGTAGAAAACATCAATCTGGGGTATAATATGAATCAGTTTTCAGAAATAAAATATCATTTTTAAATTAAAAAAATCTTGAAATCAACCAGTGATGCCGGCGGACACCAAATCCAGCCGAGTTTTAATAAATTCAAAAAAATTTCAAAATACACTAAAGTAGAAAAATATAATTTTAAGAAATAATATCGAAATAGTTTTTAGAAACTCAACTTCGTTTGTAAGTTAAAAAATTAGAATCGACCAGAGATACCAGTCGACATCGATTTTGCAGATTTTGCAATTTAATTCAAAAATTTTCAGAAAATCATGAAAAATCTAAAATATTTGAAACTAAAATCGATCAAATATGATACTGAAAAGACCAAATCGAGCAATACACTAAGATCTCATCCCCATTTCAGATTAGGGTTGACCTGAGTCCATGAATCTGGATCTAATACAAAAGAATCGCATAATTAATCATAAAACAAAAATAAATATAGATACTAAATCGAAAAATACGATAAAAAATCTGAATACGTAACCAAATATGTATCTCGGAAACGGAGTGTTACATTTAGAGTCATGTTTCTATATGCTACATACAAGGAGTCATGTTTCTATATGTTATTAGGAGTTACACTCATATTATGAGAAGTAATCTTATTAGAATTAAATGTTTTATTATCATGAAATTGTGATGCCTATATACTTGGGGCATTGCTCACATCAATAATAATATAAAATTCTCTTCTTTTAAAACTTTGATAGTTATATTAAGTATAGATAATAAAAATAATATATAATTACATAAGTGCTTTTCATTTCTAAATTAGTAATATGCCACTTGGACTTGATACTGTAATTAAGTATCAATTTTGATGAGTGTACAATAACAAAAATGTTGTTTACTAGCCAATAGTTCATTTATAAAAGTGAGGTATAATGAGATGAAAAATATAGTTAGGCCTTAACTCAGAGGTAGCTGGTAGGGTAGACCTCACTACTATTATATCCCATAAATTCAATTTTATAAATATGCTGCTTTATAAATAATATTCTATAAAGGAAGAACCATGATTTTAAATTGATATCCAAAATTTATCAAAATTTGCTTCGTATCAGCTTCAAAATGGATACAGATAGTAATAACCAATACCTTACTTTGTTTATTATTGAGATGGGAAAGGGAAGGATTGGTAGGCCCTGTGCCCCCTAACGGCTTTCAGCTTACCTTTTGAAGTGGTAGCGATAGCGACCTGGAAGTGCTCTTCCTTGAGGGGGCTGTTATCATTTGGCGAGACTTTTTGAGAAAAAGTTTGGGAAAAGGAGAAGAGATCTTGAGTGTAGATTCAAGAGCTCTAAATGAAAGCACCAATATTGTAGAGATTTTTTTGCCACAGACGATTGGACGCTTTCGATTGTTCCTGCCAACCCCCAAAGAAGAGAAGAACACATTTCAAGTCAGAAGCACCGGTGTGGTGCAGACCGAAGATCCTCAGGCGTGAGAATAAGTGTTCCTGTTTGAAGAAAGCACAAAATACTTGTGTGTGATATTTTCGGTGGTAATTAGAAGCAAACCTTCTTATCGACGGAGAAGGAAGATGTATATATACTTGTCTAGGTTATTGGTGAGGACGAAGATAGTGAAGATTCCCGTACTGCACAATCCTTGAATCATCACCGCTTGGGCAGTTTAGATAGACATTAAAGGGATTTTACTGTTATCTACATCTGCTTGCCTGGTCGTGGAGATTGATGTGCAGAGAGATTTATCGCTATCTGCCACCATTTGAGCTGTGTATATATAGATCTTTCAACCGTTTGGATCGCGTCGAGGTTTTTCGATTGATACACTGAGGAATTCATCTTTATCCACAAGCGCTCGCTCAGCTGTAGGGTTGTTATAACTGCTTGAGTTGTGTAACGCTTGGAGAGTGGGGGAAGATCAGTGTGTGCAACTGATTCCGTGATTTCCGGAGACCACATTGCCGATTTGTCGCTGGAGTGAAAGTGGAATCCTCAGGGAGGACCTTTGTCGCGGGGGCTGGTGATTAGTCACTGATATTATATATATATTATCACAGTCTCATATCTATTATATTTTAAACCATGTTATTTAGTCTTATTTTTATTTAATAATGTGCAGGCCCATTACTAATGGAGAGGAAAGAGAAAACAATCCCAAAAGCCCATCAAAATTCTGATTTAATTCAAATAAAAAATCAAGGCAAATCAAAGAAGATAAAACTAGTTGATTAATTAGTTAAATCAGATCTCTACAAATCAAGTGGTTAAAGCCAAAATTTAATAGAAGAATAATCAAAATCAGAAGATCAAACGATATATCTTTTTGGATAAACGGATGAAACAAAGTGAGGGAAGAATCTGCTCCCAGGATGTGGCCATCTGGCTACATCCTGGCCGCGGATTCGCGGCCAAAGCCGCGGATCCGCGGGTTTGTTGTAATGGATGGGGGAGAATTTTGCTCCCCTATCTTCTCATTCTCTCCCCTTTTGGGTTTTTCCTATAAATACTGGGATTTCTCTATGTAAAGAGGACGATTAGGTAGAGAAGGATTCATAGGCTAGTTTTCATTCTAGGTTCGTGTAAGTTTTTATTTTTCTTTTCATGTAACCTTTATTTTTTTGTAAGCATAGTTAGACTGAGATTCATGTAAGTAAGAGAGAGATTTATACTGAGAGTGACACCGATGTAAACTCCTCCTTTCTTCCATCGTTTCTACAAGCAATAAAAAGGTAACTTATAAATATATATTTTGTTTTTATATTCTTCTTCTCTTTTCTACTTTAACTCTTTGTTTTTTATGAGTATCCAAGCGATCTAGTGCCTCAGTATACCCTTGTTGTGTGTTTGATGCCGATATTTCATGATGATGATCTCCTCCTCAAGATTCTGTATCATTTTATTCTTATCCATCTTGATGATGTAATTCGAATGAGGACTGAGCCCGATCTTATGGATTATTAGTTGATCACCTCCAAAGCAAGGTAAGCGTGTGCCAACAATCCAAGGTAAGTTATCAACCGGAAGAGATAGGTAGGTTCTTTTAGTTTTTCTTTCTTTCTTTTAGTCCTTTAGTTTAGATCACTATCATCTCCCAGCTCTTCTATTCACTTTTTTAATTTCTTTGTATAAGTTCATTTTATATTTTCTTCATCTACTCCAACCTGCCACTTTCATAATTAACATAACTTTTTTTTTTCTTTTAAATAACAAGAGAAGAACTTTAATCATTTTAAATAACTTAAAAGATAACTTGCAAAAAGCTTCCATCGCTAGTCCCTCCTTGTGGATCATGACTCGCATAACCACTCGCTATAGCGGTAGCATTGAGTATTTGCACACTTTTATTATAAAGTTCTGAAATTCTATATTTTTTGCGCAGGTTCCAACTCAATCAAATTTTGGCACCGTTGCCGGGGAGGGACGGTAAGTGACTTTTTTGTTTACTTTATTGACTAACTTTCTTCTCTGTTCTTGGTATACAGGTTTAACAACAAGAAAAGTTTTGCTGCAGTGGACATATAAGTGGCTCTGGACTCTGCTCAAGAAAGCAAAGTCCAGAAGCCCTCAGATTTGCTACAATCCCGTGGCAATTTGAGTGAACTACTGGCCTATATTTTTTGCAGATTAGTCGAATTACAAAGTTTAAATATCTATAGCTATTTATTTTCTTGTTCGACTCACTGTACATACATTTTTAGTTCAATAGGAAAAGATTAATTGTAAATGCTAAAAACGGTTTAGATTTTGCATTTAGGTACGTGTCTATTTCGTTTCATCTTCTATTTACAGTTGAAGAGTGCTGGAGCCAGGGTATGTGTGCATAACATTTAGTATAAGGTTCATTATTGTATGAAATATTGCCTGGGTGTTACTTTTTCTATATACTTGTACACTACACTAAACTAAATTAGGGGTTTGTCATATAAACAAGATAAGGTGGGGAGGTCATTACCCTCCCTTAATCCACAAATAATTTCCTCACTCACTAACCCAAGTCTAACTAAAACTGAGTAGATGTTGGCCCTAGAGACATCTCAGACTCATATAGGAGACTGACCTAAGGGGAAAGTTGATTAGAATTTGACTCTTGCCAAATCGGTGTCAAATGTTAGGGTTGATGAGGCGAAACCTCGAAGAATAATGGTTTGAAATAATTAGGTCCGCTGCTTAGGCACAGATACCTCCCACTGGTCTTGTCCCTACCTGGCCAATTAACTTGTGGTCAGATTCTGCAATATACTCCCGTGGACAGTCTAGCCATTATGAGTCGTCTAGGTCTAAGGTCTGCTAACTTAGGTTAGATTTTTTTCTTTTTATTTGTTTGTTTATTTATTTGTTTTCCTTTGATTGTTTTTGACATTTCTTGTATGATATGGCTTATAACAATATTTTTCAATTTTAATGGTAATCCATATTACACTCCGACCTCTTTTTTAGATATTACCAATCCGGCATATCATAACTTTAACCAACCTAGTGTGCCGGATTGGTCTTATCTGAATCAATACATGCCCCAATCCTAATACTATGAACAAGACTGGAATAATCGTTATTACTCTTCACAGAGTTAAAGGGGATGCAACTCCCCCGAGTCATATTGTCAATCACCTTACCAACATTCAGCTTCATATACTCCTTCTCCTGAACAACCATTAGAAGAATCAATTGATTGGGAAAAGAGGATGAAAGCATTAGAAGAGTTTAAGCGACGAATTCAAATTCTAGAAGACTCAAAATCTCGTCAAAATTTTAAATCAAAGATCGTTACTTTATTTTTCAAGAAGAACATACTGACTTAGAAAAGAGTATGTAATTCAAGATTCAATTCCAAAGTGATCCTTTAAATATGATAGAAGAAAAACATAGTCGATTAGAAAACATGTGTAGGAATAAAAAAACCCTCCCTATGCAATCTTTGACTATTCCCGATACTTCTAGTCATATTGATGAAAATAAAGAATCTTGAAATCTTGAAGACTTTGACCTTGTTTCAATCTCATCACACAAAACTGAACTTGATCAATTTCAAATCTTGAACAAAATGGCAAGTTTTTCAGTCAATAATATTAAACTTGAATATTAATGTGACCCTGATCTCTAACCTTATGATTCAGTTTCTATTTTTGAATCTATGTTGACTACGGTATCATTACCCAATTTGGACCAATTTTTAGAGCAACATTTATTCCCGTGCTCATGGATGTATAAATTAAATCACCAATATTGGATAACACATTTCATTATTGGGAAAAGAATGTGAATCTTAGTTCTTTTATTTGGACCCTATTGTTGAACCAATACCGACTCTCGAACCCGAAGTTGATTTTTCTTGAGTTAGTATTGGTTCCTGAACTTTTCATTTCAGATCCCAAATCATCCATTCCAAAAAATCACATTCTATTATTGGACTAGGATATTAACCACAATGACTCCATGATGATTTTTCAAAACTGGTCATATGAAGGGAATAAGTTTCATGATAGGATCTTTATGATCCTATTCATATTGGGTAATGTAAATACGTACATAAAAAAGAGGTCAATAAATGTAGGTTCCATGAACCACCATATTATCTTTATTGGGCAGAAACTGGCCCAATCCGACCACCAGCAGAACGCCACCTTGAGGTAACAATTTTCCTTCCCTTTCTTCTTTTTCATGCATTTATTTATTAATTCATATATTGAGAACAATGCATGAGATAGGTGTGGGAGAGAGTTCCAACATAACTTAGGTTTTTCTTTTATTATTAAAAAATATTAACATTTTCTTTGCTTTTAAAAACTTTTTGAAAATAAAAACAATATTTTAACCTATTTTTTTGAGAAATTTAGTTAATTTTAAGGAATAGGAGAATCACAATTAGGATTTCTTATACTTGGTCAAAATAAGATTATTTGTTTGATTTCTAGGGAAGAAAATTTAAAAAAGTAATTTAGTATTGATTTTTATCTTAATGAAATATGCATGCTTTATATACTTACACACTTAGAGTTCAAAAATAAAGATTCTTATGCTTTATTTTTAAAAAAATATATAAAATGTATAATATATCAAAAATTCTCTGATTAAGCTGAGAATTTGTGCCTCATAAAGCATAAGTATTCACACCTAAAAGCGGTCCATATAATAAAATCTGTAGTTTTGTGATCTTGTTTACTCTAGTCCTTAAGTCCTTGGGTATTTTCTCACCCGGTGCCCTAAGATCGTTTGGTCTGAGAGTCACCGACAAAGGCTCTTTACATGGGTAGATTAGAAAGCCTAATAGAATAAGGAATAATATCACCAAAATATTAAAAAAATAAATAAGCATAAGAGTTAGAGTTAAAGAACAAGTCAAAATTTCACGGTCACAAAGATGCGTATAACATAGGATAAAATAATAGACTAGATGAGAAATACAGTTTGGCTTCTTATCTTGATTGATAACAAGTTTTTAAATAAAAACTAAGTTTAGAAATGAAAAGTTCGATTTTTGTATAACTTATAGAGTACTTAATTCTTAGAATAATACTTCAAATATTTTTCTTTTAAAATGTATTTTCAAATACAAATACTTTGTTTCTCTTTCTTTCTGGATTTTGTGGGTGTAATCAACTAAAGACCCTTACGAGACAAAACACGTCCTCCAGGGAAAACCTAGAGGTTAACAGCTTGTTGCACATACTCAGTGCAATCATGCGACTTGCAAAAGTGTTCTAATAATTTTTTAGGTTTAGTTTTGATGTTTTGCTCGAGGGCGAGCAAAATATAAGTATGGGGGCGGGATCAGACACTAATATTGCAAATATATTCTATTACATTCTCATATCTGTTATATAATAAACCCTGTTATTTAGTCTTATTTTTATTTAATAATGTGCATGCCCATTACTAAGGGCGAAGAAAGAGAAACGAGCCTAAAAGCCCATCAAAATTCTGATTTAATTCAAAATTAATTCAAAAAAATCAGAACAAATCAAAGAAGATAAAACCAGTTGATCAATCAGTTATATTAGTTCTCTACAAAGTAAGTGGTTAAGGCCAAAAATCTACAAAAGAATCGTCAAAAATTAGAAGATCAAACGATATATCTTTTGGGATAAACAGATGAAACAAAGCAAGGGAAGGATCTGCTCCTAGGATGTGGCCATCTAGCCAAATCTGGCTGCGGATCCGTGACCGAAGCTGCAGATTTGCGGGTTTGTTGCAACAGATGGGAGAGTGTTTTGCTCCACTATCTTCTCACACTCTCCCCTCTTTGTTTTGAAAGTACACCTAGAGGGGGTGAATAGGTGTACGACTAATCTAATAACAAAAAATGCAAAATTAAAAACTAATTATAACACACTTAGTGTATCCAAACAGTGTAGCCAAATTCTCGGTGAAGGGCTTTGGACTATCTCCTCTAAATTCCTCTAAATAAGAGTTGAGGTGCTGTGTAAAGCTCTCTTGGTTAAATACAAGTATAAGCACACAATCAAACCAAACATGTATATGATATGAACAATATGAACAATGCACAATGTAAAAGAGAGAGTTAGAGAAAGTGGATCAAACGCAAACACAAAGATATGTTTCGAGATTCGAGCACGCAGCTCTACGTCCCCGCCTTCACACAGAAGGATTTCCACTAACTCGTCCACACAGGACTTCCCACATAGGGAACCTCCATTGAGGATTGGGCAATACAAACTGGGAGTACACAACTCTTCTTTCCAACAATACAACCTCTCATTACATTAAGTTTTAAAATTCCGCATTTAGTTCCATTGATTAGCATTATCATCTATTCACCCCCCCCTCTAGGTGACTTTTCAATTGGTGTCAGAGCTAGTGCTCCTGATATTAGGTTTAACCACCTAGGAGTAAGATCTTGATTTGCTAATCTTCATTTGCATTGTCATTTGCACACATATTAGTTTGCACTCATGGATAGCCCTCCTATGTTTAATTTTGCTAGACATGATATTTGGATAACCAAGATGAGTAGTCATTTAAAAGGCCTAGGACATCTAGCTTATCAAGCCTCTACACAAGAATCCTTCCCAAATAGTAGCAAGTATAAAAAGGCAAATGCATTAGCACTTAGGGCACTTAGAGCATCTCTCAATGAAAATCTTATACATATTTTTGATCGATATGATTCGGCTTTTGCAGTTTGGAGCATGTTGTCATCTCCCGAGCTTCCAAAGATTATCAACAAGATAAGGAGATCTAGGAGAGACGTATCCGAAGAACCTTGCTTTATTGTCCATGGGAATGACTCCCATGAGGTACAATTGGACTCTCAAATAGATGATAGCTCTAATTTTTTTTGCTATGGTTGTGGTGAGGTTCAAACTTTAAATGTTGAACTTGCCTCTAAGCTTGAAAAATTCTTAGAAAACATGAACTTTTGAAAAAGAAACACCTTGATGTAAAAGAAGAATTGAAAGATTTATGCTCTACTTTTGAAACTGTTTTGCAAGAAAAGGAGAGATTGCTAGTGAACGTGACTCACTAAGATCTCAACTTGAACTTGCACTCAAAGAGATTGAAGTTTTGAAAAACAAAAATGATTGTGATGATGTTGTAGAAAACAATAAGGTTTTATCTTCAAAATTGGATATTATTTTTAAAGAAAACCTCACTTTGAAAAATGAGATTGATTTCATTTCAAAAGAATTGGATTTGTTTTGAATAAAAATAAATCTTTGCAAAATGAGATTGATATTCATGTTTGCCATGCTAGTGTAGCTTCTACTTCTTGCACACCTATAGCATGCTCCACTTTATCTTCCACTATTGAAAAGGATATAAATGCTTTGAAGAAAAGTGTTGAATGTTTGGGCTCCACTTTGAGCCAATGCACATTGAATCATTCACGTTTGGAAACCTTGGCTCGCAAGAAACAAGGTCCATCTTTGCATGCACACCCTACACGACATACACATGCTTTTCACGGACTCAACCATAACATGTATGCTCATGTGTACACATGTACACACTGTGGTCGAAAAGGCCACCTTGCTAGATTTTGTTATGATCGTGTTTATCATGAAAATTTAGCAACTAATTTTGTTTGGGTTAGAAAAGATACTAACCCCCGTGGACCCAAAAGGAAATGGGTACCAAAGACCACCTCTATGACTTTTGATGTAGGTGGGAGCTCTCGCATCACGTGAGGGTATTGGTGCCTTGAGGTGGATGCACTCTAAGCTTAAAAGAGAACCATTTGGATGCTTCACTCTCAAGGGGATTTGGTGGGAGAACCACCGTATTTTTGGAGAACTAGAGATGCACCTTCATCGGTTTTGGTATCATTCTCTAACTCCCATTTTTATTTGCAAGCTTATCTTGATTATCTATTTATAGCATGCCATGTTTTGTTATTCATTATGCCTATGCCATGCTTATTAGAATAGTGTTATACATGATTAGTTCTTGAGCACCCATGTTTTATATGGATCTATATTTAGTGTTCTCACCTTATTTAAACTAACATGTATGCCCTAGATCTAATGCACATGCATATGCATTATGACCATTTGGATGTTTATGACTTTTTGTTTTAATAATTCATGTTTTGATTATCATGTTTATCATGTTGGATTATGATTCCCGTGTTATGCTTCATGATTTGAATATGCGTTTGGATGTTAGTTTTCATTAAAACTAGAATTTATACTTACACATATAGTGGGACACAAATAAATCTTTATACATGTTTGTGCTTGGATGCTTATTTGTACCCATTAAGTGTGCTAGTATAGCCTAGTTTTGATGATTCATGCATTTTAAACTTGTATTCCTATTTTTAGATTTGTTTTTTTTTGTGTGTATGAGTTTCATTTCATGTATATGTTTATTTTGCCAAACCTTAAGATATACATGTATACCCTTTGAGTCATTTGCCTTTCATGCAAATCTATATATATGGACTCAATTGTATTTAGGGATATGTATGTATACTTATTGTGTTGACAATTCATACATATACCTTGAAATGAAATTAGTTTTGATGAAAATTTAGTTTTTCTTGATTTCGTGTTTATTTGTTTAACTTCATGTATATGTCCATCGTATCCAAACTATTGATTATACATGTACATCCTTGAGCCACGTGCCTTCATGCGTATACTCTTGTGGACTCATTGTGTTTAGGATATGTATGTATACTTTAGTTTGTACATGACATACATATGCCTTGAAGTTTAAATCGTTTTGATGATCTTCATGTTTTTAAGTAATTCCTATTGGTAATGAAAATCTAGTTTTTCGTGTTTTCAAGGAATTTCATTTGAGCTTAATTGAATATTTTCATGTTGATATGTGTCACATTTTACTTGTACACTCACTTTATTAGTTTACTCATGATTTGTTTTCATGAGACTTTGATATGGGCTTTATGGACTTTGAGTGTTTAGTGATCATGTGATTTATATGTATTTCATGAAAAACAATTTTGTTTTATTCCTTACTTGAAGGATTTCGTACTAGTTTTAAAAGTTTTTCCTTTAACTAGTTCGTATTCTTCACTTTGGTAGAGATTTTCAAACATACTACATTTTCAAATCTATTTTGAAAACCCCTACCATCTATGGGAGGATGGATGGAAGATCATGTTCATGTATGCTTTAAAATGAAGATCATTTAAAATCTTGAACCATGATTGGGAGGTAGATAATATGATGTATACATTTGATCTTATTGTTATTTCAATTGATATCATTGAATTCTTTCAATTGGTATCAATCTTGACCTTATTGTATACTCATATGTGTTTGTATGTATGTATGCTACATTTCAAGACTATCAATTTCAATTGGTATCTATTTTTCATACATATACATGTTTTATTTGTGCTTATTATATCCCTAAGCACAAAATCTTGTTTATGCTAGTGCTAGAGCTTCAATTTTATTTTAATTGATTACTTCTAAATTGGTATCAAGACTATGCATATTTTAATTGGTATTTCATAAAGGGGGAGAAAATTTGATTTTGTCTTTCAATTGATATTTGATTCCCACTCCCTTACTTTATGATTGAAAATTTCAAATTGGTATCAATATTTTATTTGTTTGTTTCCTTTCAATTGGTATCAAGATGTTATTCTTTGACATATTTTCAATTGATATCCTAATTGATTGTCACCCCTAATTGACCTTGTTTTTGTTTTAGACAAAAAGGGAAGAATATTGTTGTTTTCAACCTTTTATTTTGAAAAAAAAAGGGGGGAGAAATATTTGTTGATTTGGTTTTGTTTTTACCCCTCATCATAGGCTGTTTCTTTGTATTAAAAAGAGAAAAGATTTTGTTTTGTTTTGGTTTTTACCCCTTTGTTGATGATTGACAAAAAGGGGGAGAAGTAGTTTGAGTATATATGCATGTTTATGTTTTGCATATATTAAGTTTAATTTAGTTTAATTTTAATATGTATCTAGAACATGTTTTGTAATTGTGTTTTGTAATTGGTATCTAGAGCATGTTTTGTAATTGTGTTTTGTAATTGGTATCTAGAGCATGTTTTGTTTTTAAACATTTCATTGGTATCTAGAACCTTGTTTTGTTTATGCATAGATATGCATGTTTCATGTTTAATATTCATTGCATATTTATTGTTTATTTGTTTATGCATGAGTTAAGGGGAGCTTCTTTGAAGCTTAACTTGAATCCATGCATATATAACTCCATGAGTTTTGTCATCATCAAAAAGGGGGAGATTGTTGGCCCAAAGGCCTTTCACTCTAGTTTTGATGATGACTAACTCATGTAGTTATGTGTACTAATAATCTTGTATTATTTAGTTTCAGATCTTTAATCAAGTTATTAGTTGGTGATTAGCTTCAACAAGATGATTTGGAAGCAATCATATGTTGATTCAAGAGCCCGAGCGTCAAAGATCATATATAGCACTTGCTCGGTGGATCAAGGAGTTTTGGATCGAGTCGGCTTGGAGATTGCGCTCTACAAGAAGACTTCGGTACCATAGTTTAGTTTTGTGTTTAGATCCAAATTGTAAAGATTAGAATAGTATGATAATGCTCAAGTTCACAACACACACGTTTCATGTTTTGAATATTGGTTTTTGTTTTCGGTTTTAGATTTAACCGATCTTGGTTTTCATGAATAGATAGATCAAAACAAGTTTACATAGTTTTATGTATATATGATTTGTTCTATATACATGCATGCTTAATTTCCTTGACAAACTTAGTTTTGGTTTCATATTCATGTGTTTCAAGTTTTGTGTTTTAACAAAACTTATTTTTGGAATTAATGTCAAAAACATGGATATATATATGTTTCATGTATATAGGATTATATCCATATACATCATGCTTCAAAGTGTTTAAATATCATGTTTTTGTATTTGGAAGAGTTTTGGACAAAACGTATTTTCTATTCAAAATCCAAGTTTTAGAAAATACAAGTTTTTAGTTTTTGGTAAAAATGATAAGACACAAAAATAGTTCATATTGATTGATATTTGAGCTAAACTTTTTACCACATGTTTATATATCAATGCAAAATGATAAACTATTTTTGGTGATTTTTAGGAGTATTAAAAGATTTTTGAAAATATTTTTAAAAACCCAGTTTTCAGGTCCAGGACTCAACCAGTCGACTAAATCAGTCTATTAGTCGACTTGGCTGAAGTCTGGTCGACCGACGTGCACAGATCTGTGGACGTTTGGAAACCCTGAGACGGTCGACCGGGCCGGTCGACCGGACTGAGAGCAGAGCTCTCTGTTTGTTTGGGTCGACCGGGGCGGTCGACCGGTAGCTGCCAACGGGCAGAAATTGACCGTTGGACGGTCGACCGGCCGGTCGACCGGCAGTACATTTCTGGCAAAAATTGCTGCCAACGGCTATATTTTTCTGGGGTCTATAAATACCCCATTTGTAAGAGTTTTCTCTAAGATTTTTGGTGTGAATTTTTCCATACTCTCTGGTGTTTTTGCTGCAATTAAAAGAAGTTTTTGAACTCATATTGAACAATCTATTTTGAGTTTTTGCTAGGGTTTGGAATTTCAAAGAAAAGGATTTTTGGGAAAAGAGTTTTGATTCATCATCTATTCTTGGTTTCAATTTTTCCCAAGGATTTTTCTTTGTGATTTTGATTTCTATCCCATTGGTTTTCTCCACACTTGAGCTAAAATCTACTATCTTATTCTATAGGATTTTTGTGTGGGAGAAGAGATTGTTTGTGGTTGCTTGTTGAACCACCAAGTTGTAAACCCTCTATTTACTTTGCTTTGTGCTTTTCTCTCTTGGGTAGAGGAGGGTGTTTGTGCAAGTGGTTTTGTATCCCTCAAGTTGTGAGGTGATCCTTGCTTGGCTAGTGCTAGTCCCTCAAGTTGTGAGGTGATTGTTTGTTGGTTGAAGTTGTGCCTCAAGTGGAGGTTGTGGTTGTACTCCTGTGGAGTGGGTACTCCTTGTAAGGGTCCTAGGTGGACGAGCTAGTGGAAATCCTTCGTGTGTCGAAGGCGGGGATGTAGAGCTGGGTGCTCGAACCTCGAGAACATATCTTGATGTTTGCGTTTGATCTTTTGGCTCTCTCTCTATCTCTCTCTTTACTTTGTGCCTAGCATTTCTATTCATATTGTACAT
Organism: Agave tequilana; assembly: GCA_038442645.1. Classification (NCBI taxonomy): domain Eukaryota; kingdom Viridiplantae; phylum Streptophyta; class Magnoliopsida; order Asparagales; family Asparagaceae; genus Agave; species Agave tequilana. The sequence goes on along the minus strand of JAVJIF010003790.1, from coordinate 22,041 downwards.
CATATTTGCTTGGCTTGGTTGTGTGTGCATCACTTGTTGATCACACTAGAGTGCTCATTACATTAAGTTTTAAAATTCCGCATTTAGTTTCATTGATTAGCATTATCACCTATTCACCCCCCTCTAGGTGACTTTTCAATATCACCTCTACACTTAGAGGGATACTTAGCCAAACAATAATCAACTTCACAGTTGAGGGATAAGACACTTAGCCGACACACCAACAATTAGTCTACATTTAGAGAGATTCCAACACAACCTCCACAATCACCTCTCACTAGAGGGATATTAACACAATTACCTCTCACTAGAGGGATGTCACAAAGTAAGGAGGGTTACAGCACTTGGTGGTCTCTCTCAACTGCAGACCAATTTTCTCACAAAATAGATCCTAATAGATAGGATAGATAGATAAGTTTAAGTGTGAAAAAATAAAGTGTTTTGAACAAAGAAAATCACTTGGGAAAATTTTCAAATAGATATAGAAATTTAGATTAAAAACGAATTCCCAAAAGATTCTATTTTCTTTGAAATTTCCAACATTTTAAAAACAAATAAAGAGCGATCTTTTAAACCCAAAAACTCTTTTAAAACTTACTGTTAAAACACTAAAGAATATGGAAATTTTAGCTCTTCAAAAACTTTTTTCAAACAGCTCAAGAAATAGGGTATTTATATCCCCAAATGAAATCTGCCCGTTGGCAGCAGGAAAGAGCAATTTTGCCCTTCCGGTCGACCGGCTTAACGGTCATTTTTTTGACCGTTGTGCCTCCGGTCGACCGCCCGGTCGATCGGGACTTGATATAGAAAGCAGCAGCTCTCTGTCGGTCGACCGCCAGTCGACCGGAGCCATTTCCAGAGAGCCAGGTCAAACTTTATAGGGATTAAAAACTTGAGTTTTTTACTTCAATTAAATCCCATAAAATCACATAAATTCCACAAAAATTAGTTCTTATTAGATCTTTGAAATACAAATATTGTGACAAAAATTCAACACATATTTTAAACAATTTAAACTGTTTTTATGATATTAAAATTTTACCTTAAACCAAAATTCGTATTTTTCAAAACTTGAATTTTTGAAATGGAAACCGTTTTCTCCAAAACTCATATAAATACAAAACATGATATTGAAACAACTTTGAAGCATATTGTATATAGATAGAATCCAATATACATGAAAGATATTATATCTATATTTTTGACATTAAATACTAAAATAAGTTTTGTTTAAATACAAAACTCCAACTCATGAAATAGACTATCAGAATAAGTTTTCTAAATAGAAGAAGCATAGATGTATATAGATCAAATCTAATATACATTAAACCATGTAAACTTATTTTGATTCTATCTATTCATGAAAACCATATAAATGAAAAAGAAATCCAAAACCGTTAAACCGAAAACAAACATGAACCTTTAAAACAAGTGTGTGTTGTGGACTTGAGCATATCAACACTATCTAATCTTTACAATGATCTAAACACAATCTTAAACTTAACAAACCGATGTCTTCTTATAGAACTCCGTCTCCAAGTCGACTCGATCCAATCACGATTCAATGAGCTTGACTCCAACTGAGTGTTAGATGCGATCTTGACGCGCGAGCTCTTGAATCCCACGTGAAAGCTCCAAAAATACCTTTGTTGAAACTAATCACCTATCAATATCTTGATCAAATATCTGAAACTAAATATCACAAGATTATTAGTAAACTATGACTACATGAGTTAACCATCATAAAAACTAGAGTGAAGGGCCTCTAGGCCAACAGGTTTTTGCCTATAAATACTGAGATTTATTAGTGTACATAGGCAGAGAAGAATTCTTAGGTTAGTTTTCATTCTAGGTTAGTGTAGGTTTTTATTTTTCTTTTCATATAACTTTTATTTCTTTGTAAGCATAGTTAGACTGAGATTCATATAAGTAAAAGAGAGAATTATGTTGAGAGTGACATCGATATAACCTCCTTCTTTCTTTTATCGTTTTTACAAGTAATAAAAAGGTAACTTATTTTTTTGTTTTTATATTCTTCTTCTCTTTCTACTTTACCTCTGTTGGTTTTTTGATGAGTATCCAAGCAATCTAGTAGCATCGGTATAGCCTTGTTGTGTGTTTGCCACTGATATTTCATGATGATGATCCCCTCCTCAAGAGTCTGTATCATTTCATTCTTATTCATCTGGATGATGTAATGCGAATGGGGGCTGAGCTCGATCTTATGAATTATGCGCTGGTCACCTCCAAATTAAAAGGTAAACGTGCCAACAATCTAAGGTAAATTATCAATTGGAAGACGTAGGTAAGTTCTTTTAGTTTTTCTTTCTTTCTTTCAATCCTTTAGCTTAGATCACTACCATCTCCCAACTCTTTTATTCACTCTTTTTAATTTTTTGTATAAATTCGTTTTCTATTTTCTCCATCTACTCCAACCTACCACTTTCACAATTTAACATAACTTATTTTTCTTTTCTCTTAAAGAACATGAGAAGAACTTTAATCATTTTAAGTAACTTAAAAGAGAACTTGCAAAAAACTTCCATTGCTAGTCCCTCCTTGCGGATCACAATCGCATAGCCACTCGCTATAGCGGTAGCATTGAGCACTTGCACATTTCTATTATAAAGTTCTGAAATTTTATATTTTCCGTGCTGGTTCCAACTCAATCAGCTGGGGACTCCGCGACAGAATAGCTTCGCTCAAGTTCAGTATCCGGATGGATGACCTGGACTGATGTGGTCCCGAAAAGGGACCTGATAGTCATGAATCCGTGTCAGTAGCTTAGGACAAGTGGGGCTTATGCATCACTCGAGGCTTTCTCCTTGGGATCATAATGGCATGCTAGCATGCCGAGTTCGTTGTTCGCTGGGGACGCTCCTGACGCGGTGGGACATGTGTCCTGAACTGGATGAGGGTCAAAATCTGACCACTATATATATAAACACTAGTGTATGAGGTTTTGATAAACCCATTACATCTTTTGATTTGTTACGATTCACAAAGACCAATATATGTATGTTAAACGACCCAAAGATGATTTGATCATTTCGTCCTTATATATTGATGATTTTTTGCTGGTTAAAAACAATTAGGGAAGTCCAAAGGCGACTAAGAAGCGGTTATCCTTGTAGCTCAATATGCAAAACACGAGTGAGACATATTATATTCTTGGGCCTAAGATTCAGAATTTGTTCAAAAAAAATTCTTATTTTTTGGAAAAAAAATACATTCACAAGATCCTTAAACAATTAAGGCATAAGATTGCAAACCCAATAATACCCTGGTGTGAAAGGAGCCAAGTAAAGTTTCAACATGTGTCCTTGACTCCACGCGATAGTGGGCAAATGTATGGTGTGTCCTATGCTAGCGTTATTAGCAATTTGATGTACAAAATTACACGTACAATGTTAGACATGTAATTGCATTGGCGAGTCATTTCAATCAATATTAGGGAACAACATAAGAAAGCAATCAATATGTACTGAGATACTTAAAAGAGACTACGTATTGTGTTTTGACGAAAAGAAATTGAAATTTTAAGGATTTTCAGCCATGGGCGGACCCAATAGTGGGCTGGGCCGGGCTACAGCCCGGCCCATTTTTTTATATATCAGCTTAAACTCATTTTTATTTTTGTTCTTTTTCATATATTATGTTAGACCCCTTTCTATTTTAATTCTTTTTAACAAATTTATTCCTAGTTTCATTCCTGATTTAGTGGAGAATACTGTTTTATTTTTTTGATAAATTTATATAATTCATTAGTATATGTTATAAAAAATTACAGCCCACCCCAAAATTTATTCCTAATTCCGCCCCTGTTTTCAGCAACCAATTAGGAAGGTGGCGCATAGTGACGAAGCCAGAGGGAGGGTCCAGGGGAGAATGCCTCCACCTGTACTGATTTTTTTTAAAAACTTAAAGTTTATACATTTCAAAAGATTTAGTAAACCCAAATACATGTTTTATATAGTTTGCCCCTCCCAACTAGGCCTCTAGCTCTGTCTTTCTTTATTTCATCCTCGCTTTTTTAAGTTCTCCTCTCGTTTTTTCTTCTTTTGTTTCTCAAAAATTTAAATATTTTATATTTTATATTTAAAAATCCATTTTCTAGCCCATATTGTAGATTTGCCCACGATCCAATTTCACGCAACCCATTTATAGTCCATCGTGTTATTTGTCGATGGTGCAACCCTGCGGCTATGAACCAAAGCTTTTTTGGGGGGGGGGGACAGAAAGTCGAAGGAGAAGGCGGGCAGCGACACTGAAAATGGGAGACAGAGAAAGGAGGAAGGAAAATTCATGGAACCATCTAGACACTAGTTCATGAAATTTTGATAAACCCATTACTTCTTTTGGATTTAAGAAAATTCACAATGATCGCTGTGATGATTTGATGATTTTTTTCTTATATATTGATGATCTTTTTGTTGGTCGAAAATAATCAGGGAGGAAGCCAAGAGGCGGCTAAGAAGTGGTTATCCTTAGAATTCGATATGCAAAACATGAGTGAGAACAATAATAATAATAATAATCAAATATATAATAGGATACTTAAAGGGGTTGTTTGGTTAGGGGTGGAAGTGAGGAAGTGAGGAAGTAATAATAGCTCCCTTTAAACTTGAGACTTGGTTAGTGAGTTTTTCAGTGTTTTTGTTGTTGGGAAGTGTGATTTGAAAATGTTATATCTTTTCCGGTGTTTGGATAGTAATGTGAAAATGAAAGTGGAAAGTTGACTAAAAGTAACTATATATTGTGTTTTAGCAAAAGAATTTGAAATTTGAAGGATTTCCAGCTGCTAATTTGGAAGGTGGTGCGTAATGAGAGAGCCAAAGGTTGTTCCCTGCACGCTTAGTTTTAAATAAACCCCTTATATTTCATATTTTTTCAATAGATTTAGTTAATCCTTAATACATACTCCCAACTAGGAGTGTGCGTCAGGTCGGGTTTTACCCGAATGTGATCCACCCCATAGCACAATAGCATGTTGAAATTGGCTTAAGAACCCGCCAAATCTTATCGGGGGGTCAAAAGCTTTGGGAAAACATCCGAGTCAGATTTGGTTTTCGATAACAACCCCCGCCAAACCGGAACACTAAGAACTTGCTATAATTACCAGATAAAATTTTTGATTTTAGCCGTTCATCAATGGTGATGAAAGGTCAAACTAGTTTAGATATGCACATGGAGATTGTGATAGGCTCTAAAACCCTGATCTCTCTCTGCGCGCGTGTCTCTACTTTTGAGGCACTGCTCGATCTCGATCTCAATCTCTCTACTGTATAGTCAAACCCAAGTATTCCTAGTTTTCATTTCCTCTTCAACATTAGATCTCTCGCAACAACTCTTCTAAATACCAAAGCCTGAGGCGAAAACGATCATTTTTTTGTTAACCTAGTTATATATATAATTGCTCTCTCTTCTCAACGTTATCTAAGTATATTTCTTTAATTAAACCTTAAATTCCTCTAGCTATCATCAAATTTGAGGGAAAATCAACACATTTCTCTCATCCAAACCCGAACCTGCTGAAACTGAACAAACCCACCCAAACCATAACCTGCTCGAATTTATCTCAACCTGTTAGGTGCAAATTCAAGTGAATAAGTACCAAAATCTACCGGGTTCATGTGGGTTTTGGGTTGAGGGTTTCAGATTCAAGCCGAGTAAAAATTACCAAAAACCCGTGTGACCTCCACCCAATTTGTTGACACCCCACCTAATTCGTTGACACCCCTTACTTCCAGCTAGGCCATGAGCACTGTCTTTCTTTCATCTTCTTTGTTTAAAGTTTTCCTCTCCTTTTGTTTTTTCATAATTTTAAAATATTTTATATATTTTATCAAACCGAGCGAAGTGAAGTATCTCCCGTGACTCCTTCTTGCACTTTATCCATCCGTCTGTCCTCAAAAAAAGAGAGCACAGAGAACTCCTCCCTCCTCTCCTCCCCCCACTCCTCGCCTCCCTCGTTCTCCCCTCTCCCTCTCCCATCTTCCTACTCCTCTTCTTCTAACTCTCTCCCTCTTCTTCTCTCCGTCGCTTGGTTCCAGCGCAAAGCGGTAATCTAGTATATTAAAAATCCACTTTCCACATCTTAATTTCAGCCAGTCCATTTCGGGCCTGTTTGTTTCATAGAAAATGAGCTGAAAAGTGATCATTTTATATGAAAATTTGTGGGCCCATGCAGTTTTCCCACAATATGGGCTGCTTTAATTTTTTGTCAAAATTTTTGGTCTAGTCACAATGTCAATTTGGGCTTCTCTTGCCAAACAGGCCCAGTAGCCCGTTTTTCTTATTCGTCCTGCGCCGCTGCTCCGAACCGATGCTTTGCGCGGGAAAAAAAAGGGAGCCGAAGGAGAAGGCGGGCGCGGCACCGAAACTAGGGAGACAGAGAAAGGAGAGGAAGGAGGAAGAAATGGGATCCCAACGAGAACCCAAACGCCAATTCCCAGCCTTTCCTTCGATCCGTACCCGATCCAGACCGACTTCATGAACTTCCTCTACGATTCCCTCGACGAAGGCGGAATCTCCATGCTCGAGAGCCCCACTGGTATACTCTCTCCCTCTCTCCTCTCCTCTCCTGTCTCATTTACAATCTCAAACGCTTACTCCTAATCTCTATCTGAATTCGACGATTCTGGCTCAGGAACTGGCAAAACCCTAAGCATAATCTGCAGCGCTCTTCAGTGGATCGTCGACAAAAGAAACCAAAATCGTAGTCATCCGCTGTCTTCAAAGCCCAATGCGAGCGCTGGAGACGAGGAAGAGCCTGACTGGATGAGGGATTTTGTTGTCGCTGCTCCGGAGAAAATGAAGAAAGAAATGCGAAAGAAAAGATTAGGGTTTGGATTTGGGGATTCAGAAAATAAAACCCTAATGCAAATCCCAAGACCCAAGAAGCAATTTCTAAGGAATCGGCACAAGATGGGGAGGACGAATTGGAGTTTTTGTTGGAGGATTACGAGAGCGAAGAGGACAGCGGATCGAAAAGGAAGGGAAGAAACTGTTCAGGTTGGAGCAGCAGCGATGATGAAGAAGTGGAGAAGAAGAGAGGATTCTTTCGAGGGGAGGAGGAAGAGGAGAGGACTCCGAAAGTTTTCTTCACGAGCCGAACACATTCACAACTGTCGCAGTTCGTCAAGGAGTTTAGAAGGACCGGATTTGCCTTGGAGCTTAATTTGGTGTGCTTGGGTTCGAGGAAGAATATGTGCATCAATCCTGGTAATTGGAGTGTAATTTAACTATTTGCTGATTGTGATGGGAGATAGTTATGGATTTAGCTTTAATTGTGTGCAGAGGTTTTGAAGCTGGGGAATCTGAACAGGATCAATGAACGGTGTTTGGAGCTGCAGAAGAAAAAGAAGGATTCGAAAGCTAAGGTTTGTCTGCTTGAATCTAGATTCAGTTCTGTTATGTCTTGATTCAATATTTCAATTGAGTAAATTTCTACAGTTTTCATTACCCTTTTCTATTATTTAGAATACAATTATTATAGTTTTGGTCGCCGCCCGCTATCCTTTACAAATTACTAGACAGAAGATGATACACTATATTGAAGAACGTTTAGGCATCATAGCATTGAATTCAGCCATAGACAACACTATTTTGAAAGCCTAAACATTTGTTCCCTCCGTTCTAAATTATTACAGGAAAAAAGATTTTTCTTTGAATATTGTTCTAATTTGATTTCTTTCTTAAATTGCATATGACAAATTAAAAATACACTTTTTTATTGGATAATTGAGTTTTGTGGAAGAACATGATTTGTTTTTTCACTCTAAATCACTTGAGAAGATGCATTATCAATTTTAAATAAGTTGAACTTGGTGAGATACATATTCACTTATGCTTGTCCACTTATGCTTACTGAAGAATAGTTGCAAAGATATATATTCATTAGCGACAATAGTTGCAAAGATGTATAATCATTAGTGCTAATGTTTTTTTTTTCTATGGATGATGGTGCAACATATGCAGGTACAGAATGACAGTGGGTGGAGAAGCCGTAAAAGGTCTTCTTGTTGTTGTCCGATGCTGAGAAAGCAAAATCTACGAGAACATTTTAAGCATGAAGCTTGGAAGCATGAGGCATTGGACATTGAGGATCTCGTGCAGCTAGGGAGCACGATTGGGACCTGCCCATACTATGGCTCTCGGGATATGGTGCGGGAAGCTGACGTTGTGGTCCTTCCCTACCAATCCCTTCTCTTGAGGTCTGCTCGAGAGTCACTTGGTTTAAACTTGAAAAACAATGTCATTGTTATAGATGAGGCACATAACTTGGCAGACTCCCTTACTAGCATGTATAACTCAAAAATCAGCTTGTCACAGGTAATGATCCCATATTTTCCTCCCTCATTATATGTGTAATTATCAAAATCTTTTCTTGCTATTTAGGTTATTGAGATTGTGCTATAATGCTTACAAATAATCAAATGGTGAGACTTCTTGATCAATTTTGGAGCCTTAACTCATGAATTGTTTTATGTATTTAAGTACTGATTACAGCTTTCACATATTCTTGTTAACTTTTAAATTCTCACTTGAAGGTCTCTGGCCCCAAGTCTGATTGTTATGAGAACAGGAAAAGCTCATCTCTTAAGTTGGAAAATCAAGCTGATTTGCTTTTCACTAATTTTTTTGCTACTGTATCTGATTGTTACAAATGTTTGATAGCTCAGTTGTGACCGTTTTCATTTTTCAGTTGAAGCAGGTACTCTCCCACCTTGAGTTGTATCTTGACAAATTCAGAAGTCGTTTGGGAGCTGGAAATAGACGATTATACAGACTCTGATAGCATTAACTAAGTCTTTTCTTCAGTTATTGCTTGGCTACAAGGAAGATGCCTGTGCTGCTACTCCAGGCAGGCCTGAACAGGTGCATGGACAGAAGGGGTTTTGTGATGTCTCGATGACCATAAACGAATTCGTATTTTCTCTTGATATTGACAACATCAACTTGGTAAAGCTTCATCGATATGTGAAGGAAAGCAACATTATTCACAAGGTACACTACTTTCTGCTACTGAATTCCATCCATCCATGCTGAGGAGATAATGAGCAAAATGTCTCCTCAGATGAGCGGATATGCAATGAAGTTGGTCAGCTCGCAGAATGTTATCATGCATGTTGATTACCAGAGCCATGTTGGAGAAGGTACCATTGTATCTGGCTTTCAAGCATTACTTGATATCTTAATTTCACTCATAAATAATGATAGTGAAGGAAGGATAATAGTTTCAAGGCAAAAGGTTCCTTGTTCTGGGCAGCTTGAAGAAGGCCACATCAAATTTATCATGCTTTCTGGAGAGAGAATCTTTTCTGAGGTCTTGTCCATTGATTCTAGTAATCTATATCCTAATTGAAGCAGAAACAAATTTGCATAGCCTAATCGCCAAAAATTTATCATAAATGAAATTTCTGCAGATTCTGAATCAATCATCTGCTATTGTTCTGGCCGGGGTACTCTACAGCCTATCGAGGAGACAAGGGTACGCTTATTCCCTGGACTGTCTGCTGATAAAGTTCACTTCTTCACATGCAAGCATATTATTCCTCCAGAAAGTATTTTGCCTATTGCAGTTTCTCGTGGGCCTTCTGGCAAGACTTTTGATTTTAGTTACAATTTGAGAAGCTCTCCAAGTATGGTAAGTACTAAGCTCTTATCATTTTTGACTTTTTGAGAACGAGTTTAGTCAAAAGTACTTCTCTATATAATCTGTTTAAGTATAGCTTTATTGTTTCACAAGGGCCATGCAAAGTTGTAGATTACTACTAAAGAAATGTTAAGCAATAACCCATAAATTAAATTTTATAATAAATGTTTACTAGTAATGGAAGGTTTTAATCTATATGTTTTGGCTTATTAACTGATAAGCGATAAAATCTAAAAACGCTATGAATATTACTTTTGGAAACAAAGGTTGTAGCTTGTACTAACACTCATATTGGAGTCTGAAAATGAACTTGTTATTGATGCAGAACATAAAATTGAGGAAAGAAGATTAAGGAAATAAATCAGTCCCCTAAACAGGGAACTCAAAATCAAATCACCAATAGCAGTTCTTTCATCAATTAAACTGAATTCTATAGTTACATTGCATTGTTTATATAAGCAAAAGGTAGTAATTAGTTCCAACCATGGTTTCAAATATCGGCCAATTTCGATATATATTGGTAATCTCATATCGGGTTTTGATGTACCCAGTGCGATATTAACTCTATAATATCAGCTCATATCTAGGCCGATATAGCCGATATTGACGGTTGATATTGACGATATTGATACTAAAATCTATTGGCCGGTGCGGTACTGATACTGAGATTTTTAACTATGATTCCAATTGTACCACAATTCCGGTAGATAAAGATTCTATAACAAATTAAAACTCTTAACTGAAAACTACTTCAAAACAAAATAGAGCTCCTATTTAAAAGAACTCCTAGCTATCTAGAAGATAATCAAGGAGTTGTAGTAAATGTTTGATGCCTTAAATGATGTCTAAAATCTCTAATAGGATTTCATCCATTCTCCTCATATGAGAAGATCTCAACTCCAGTGAGTGATGGCACTTGTAAGAATCCAACAATTTTGGCTGCGGTGTCAAAGCTCATCCTCCTAATCCATGTATCGTTTGTGTTTGGATGTCCTCTCCATTGAACAAAGGAAGTGCCAGAATCTTCCATCTGAAGATGTTACATATTCATCATCCAAGATAGCATTGGTCTCCTTAGAGCACTGCTATGAGGAAGTCGAGGAACTAGAGTAGGAATTTCATCACGCTCAGTAGGAGGCTTGAAGATGCCTTGATAAGGGATTAAGTCCTCATTATTGAAAACATAGTAAAATATTCATAGCAATATTCATGTGTGAAGTAGGAAGTCAAGTAGAATGTGAAAAGGGTGAGTGGCCCTTGCATGTAATATTTTGAAATAATTTTAGTATAACAATGATGGGATATTTAAACACAATCCCCTAAATAAACTCTTGATTTCAATGATGAGCATTAGGTGTAAGTTTACAGTTTTCATCATTTATAGCCATATTGCGCCTGATTTCAGCATGTAAATCATGGAAAAGACGTGCAAAGGATTCAGAAAATTTAGAAAATTGATAATTGGGTGGCAAAAAGAATGAGTAATAAGTTGGCGAGGTGAATGTTCAAGCACAATTTCAAAAGGGATTTTTCTAGTAGACTGGCTAGCTAAACTAATATAGAAAAATTTGAAATCCCAATTCCCTTGCTTTTTTCCAACCAAAACTTAAGCAAGTCAACCAAACTACGATATACGATTTCAGTTTTGCCATCAGTTTGGGGATGAAAAGCAGAGGAGAACTTCAAATTAGTTCTAAATAGTTTTGAAGTTTCTTCCAAAAACAACTAACAAATAGATTCCTATTGGACATAATAGAAGCGTGCAGCCCATGAAACCCAACAATCTTCCTAAAATGTTTTTAGCTATATGTGAATTATCTGCTGTCTTACTACGAGGAATGAAATGGGCCGTTTTAGAAAACCATCCACTATGACTTACTGATCAATGGATATTCTATTAGGGATTTTAGATATCATTATATGTGTCAGAGATACACCAGAATTCCTTAGGGGCCATTTTTTAGATAGTCAGACATTTTTTTAAAGTAGTTCTATTTTGTTTTGAAGTAGTTTTGAGTTAGGACGTATTATTTGTTATGGACCCTTTATTTACTAGAATTGTAGTTTTACTTGAGACTCTTTACTAGCTATTCCTATATGAACATTGCAATCTATAACTATAGAATTCAGTTTTGATTGATCGAAAGAGTTGCTATTGGTGATATGATTTTGAGTTCCCTCTTGAAGGGATTCATTTCTTTCTTTCTTCCCTAATCTTCTTTTGTAATTCATTTTGTTTGATGTTGCTAGGACCCCTAGTTTTCTTGGAAAGAATTTTGGATTGTGAACCTAACATAAATGAACTTGAATTTCTTAAACCATGTGAGGGTCTTGATCTCCTAAATTTGTGACCAGCTTGTGCATTTCTTAACACATTTATTAAGTTCTAACCTAATTTCTCATTCGATTCTACATGGGAAATTTCTCATTCGATTCTACATGGGGGTGGGGTGGGGTTTTCTAGTTTGTCTATAAAGTTTTTTATTTGCTTTGTCCTGTCCAGTTTAAGATGGTGATGCACGATCCAGCCGTGGCGCGTGACCCGACGAAGACGAAGCCGCGATGCCAGTTTGATTTGAGCGGCCAAAGAATTTTCATTTATTTTTTCTTTAATTTAGTTTTATTTTATAGTTGTATTTTTTTAATTTTAGTACCACATCGGTTATGGTTAGAAACTCAACTTTGTAAAGTCTATTTAAAGACTCTTAGATTAGTTGGATGATATAAAGAATTTTGAAATCAAGTTATGAGAAATTGTGTTTATCTTAATTTGTTTAGGGTTAAATCCTAATTATCTTCTACCCCCAAATTATTGCCTTCTTCCTCTGTTTCCCTCTATTCTTAGCCGCCACCTAGAGTACCCCCTCTCTTTCTCAATCTCTCTCTCTCTTCTCACAACCAACAAGCATCACAAACAAATAAATCCCTCTTTCTTTCGCTTTCGTTCTTGCCCAACAACCCATAAAAAAAAGAAACCTATCTCTTTGTAACCAAGCAACTAACAACCCCTCCCTTTTCTCCTTGCTTTCCCCTCCTCGGTAACACTTCGACGACATCAACACCACCGCCGACAGATCGTGATCGACATCGACCTGCCGCGAAGCCTCCGCGACCACCACCGCCTCTTCCACTTCTTCCCCTTCGCTTCTCCGTCGTGCAATCCAAGGCCGCGACCTTCCTCCAATTTCGAGCTCGTATCCTTCATCACTTGCAAGCAATCAAGAAGTCAAGGAAACAAATCAGTTGGGTTACAAAGTAGTTTTCGGCAACAAGAAAGAAGTAGAAGAAACAAGATCAGTTCGGGTTCGAATCTAAACCCAACCCACATCCAGAACCAATTAAAGAAAAAGAGCTATTAGATTTAAGTAACAGACCCAGATCCAATATTTGCTACAGTGAATTAGACTCGTGTGTTACGGTAACGGGTTTACTGACAGAACCGTTAAGGATCAGGTTTCATTTTTGGGCCATAACTCTCGCATCTGGGCTCCGATTCAGGCGAACTTGGTATTACGATCGTGATGATGAGCTCTATGCATCAGTACCCCTGTTTTAAATATCGGTCGAGATATCGGCTGATATCTCCTTTTTTATTTGCTGCCGATATGATATGGAGAAATCATTCGCCATATTATATGCAGCAAAAATGATCGATATTTGAAATATCAGCCGATAAATCGCCCGAAATATCGTCCGATATGAAATAACTTATTTATTGCACGACTGCGCGCAAATGTACATTGTTTTTTACTGCTTCACATGCATATTACATCATTTTTATTAGGTAGATGATATTATGACACTAAACCAACTTTTAGTTATCAATATTTTATTATATATAGTGTCTGATATGAACGCCTGATATGCATGCGTATCCCCTCTCCCGATATTCCGATATCTGATATAAAAAACCCCATTCGATACAATCCCAATATCCGATATTTAGAACCTTGATCGGTACTCACTACAGGTCACTGATATCCCTACGATTCTCAGTAGGTAATTTTCTTTAACACTGTCTATTTATTTGTGGGTTCGATAATCATCTCATTATTTTATCAATTATATCTGTTGTTACAAATAGTGAGATTGGGAGATTCAGTTATCCTGTGTTTGCTGATTATATATATTGATTGTGTAAGTTTTGCCATCGTAACTGAGTAGTTGTATTATTTTATTTAAGATTTAGAATGATATCACCGCAACTGCGATATTTTATTAAAATCCATGTATCTCATTATTTGTTTAACTATTTTCGTGTTCAAAATCGTTTATTGGTGAAACGTAGCCAAGTTTTACTTTATTATTGATTTCTGACACACATAATCACGTTTCACATCATTTTGATATTAGAGCATAGTTAGGGTAGGATTTGCATTATCTAGGCACTTCTAGGAATTTTACCGCTTTTTTTTTGCATTAAAAAATCATCTAATTTAGATGTGCATCTCTTCATTGAGATTTTGTGTAGTGCATGTTCACCCGTAATGATCATCCATATCTATTAAGAGAGTAGCAATTCCCACTACTACCCCAATGGATCCCTAGCAGATTGCAACAATGTTCGCCGAGATAAATGTTAAGTTAGATACCCTTAAGACAATTGATGACATGCTGACCAAAGTGGAAGCCATGCATGAACCACCTGAGTCGCCCATTGGTGATCGAACCCCACCGAGAAATAACTGATGTAATAACACCGATAACACATTCAATCTCGATGCTCAATTTCTGAAAACCATCAAGATCGATGTACCTAACTTTGGCGGGCGTCACGACCCACAACTTCTCATAGACTGGACACTCTAACTAGATAGGTATTTCACTTGATACGAAATCATTGAGTCTAGAAAAGTCAAGTACGCTGCAATGAAATTGTGTGGCCAAGCTAGTCAGTATTGGACAAACCTAGAAAACAGGCGTGCAGCCCGAGGTTGACCACAAATTGAACATGGGATCCCTGTTTTAAATATCGCCCGAGTCGGCCGAGATATCGTCCGATATCTCCTTTTTTGCCTGCTGCCGATACGATATGGGGAAATCGTTCGCCATATCGTTTGTAGCAAAAAAAGGCCGATATTTCAAATATCGGCCGATAAGTTGCCCGATATCGGTCGATAAATCGCCCGATATATCGCCCGACATGGAATAGCTTATTTATTGCACGACTGCGTGCAAATGCACATTATTTTTTATTGTCTTTACATGCATATTACATTATTTTTATTAGGTAGATGAGATATATGACACTAAACTAACTTTTAGTTATCAATATTTCATTATATATAGTGTTTGATATGAACGCCCGATATGCGCGCATATCCCCGATATCTCCCCCGATATCCGATATCCGATATGAAAAACCCCTATCCGATACGATCCCGATATCCGATATTTAGAACCTTGCATGGGATAGGATGAAAGAAGAGATAGATAAAGTATGCGCCGCCACCATTTAGTGCTCGTCTCATGGACAATTCATAGTTCAAGGAATCGGCCGAGTCGTATCCGATTCGGCCGCCTACGAAATGACTCGGACCCCCGGTCGAAGGGCGGGTGCCGAATTGACCCGGGTCGGGTCCGACTCGGAGTCGACTCGGTCAACTCGGCCGAGTCTTACGCGACTGGCCGAGTTGACATAGTTGACTCCAAGTCAACCTGACCCGGTCGACTCGGCACCGTGAACCGAAGATAAAAGAGAGATAGATCTCTCTCTCACGCTGCTTATCTCTCTCTCTCTCTCTCACCCGGGCCTGCGGATCTGAAGCAGAAAAATAACCCCGCCGTCGTCGTCGAAGGTACTTCTCTCTCCCTCTATCTTTCCGTCGATCTCTTTTCTCTCCCTCTCTCTGTCTCCGTCTCTCTCTGTCCCTCTCTCTCTGTCTCCGTCTCTCTCCCCCTCTCCCTTTCTATCTTTGTTCCTCTCTCCTCCCCTGATCTTCTCTGTCTCTCTCTCTGTCCATCTCTCTCCCTCTCTGTCTCCGTCTCTCTCCCCTCTGATCCTCTCCTGTCTCCCTCTCTGTCCCTCTCTGCCCCCCTGTCTTTCTCTGTTCCTCTCTCTCCCCTATGATCCTCTCCTCTCTGTCTCTCTGTCCATCTCTCTCCCTCTCTGTCTCCGTCTCTCTCTCCTCTGATCCTCTCTCGTCTCTCTCTCTCTCCCCCTCACTGTCTCGTCTCTCTCTCCCTATCCCTGTCTCTCTGCGTTCCTCTCTCCACCCCTATGTCTCCATCTCTCTCCCCCCTCTGATCCTCTCCTCTATGTATAAACTAGTTTAATTTAGTTAAATTTAGTTTAATTTAATTGAGTTTAATTTAATTTAATTAGTTTAGTTTAGTTAAACTTAATTTTATTGAAGTTAGGTAATTAAGTTAGTTTCGCTTAATCTAGTATAACTAATTTACTTTAATTTAATTGAGTTTAATTTAATTTAAATTAGTTTAGTTTAGTTAAACTTAATTTTATTGAAGTTAGGTAATTAAGTTAGTTTCGCTTAATCTAGTATAAACTTGTTTAGTTTAATTTAATTGAGTTTAATTTAATTTAAATTAGTTTAGTTTAGTTAAACTTAATTTAGGTTAGTTTAATTTAATAAAATTTTATAATTATAATTAAGTTAGGTAATTTAATAATTTTATTGAAGTTAGGTAATTAAGTTAGTTTAGCTTAATCTAGTATAAACTAGTTTAGTTTAATTTAATTTAGTTTATTTTGATTGAGTTTAATTTAATTTTGTTTTAATTTAGTTAATTTAGTTAATTTTAGTTTTAATTTAATTTAACAGATAATTTTTTAAATTTTAGTATGGTTCCAAAGCAACGCGATATTGGATGAGAACATGGTACCCCCTGTTGGCGGAAGTAGAAAACTTGTGAAGTGTAATTATTGTGGGAAACAAGTTCATGGTGATATCATTAGATTGAAGCAACATATAGCACATATACCCGGTCAGGTGGAAGGATACTTGTGAGTATCAAAAGAGGTATCTCAAATATTGAGACGATATTTTTCTGAAGGTAGCAAAGAAAGAGCGGTCATAAAATTTAAGAAAGAGCGACTAATGAGATCTTAGTCTTTAAGTGAGGAAGATTTTTTATGATTGACCGATGAAGATTTTGATAATGAAATTGAAGAAGTTGGTAGTTTAGAAGGAGTTGAAAGAAGATAAGTAAAACGAGTTATGAAAAAAGTCGTGAAATGACTTGGAGTTCGGCAGAAGGAGTTGATATATGTGGCAGTAGGTCGCAGCCTTCAGGATCAGGGATTAACTGCGGATTGCGTCGGAGTATGACTATGAGAGAATCTGAAATTCCAGCTCGTGGTATTGATCCTTACATGTTCCCGATAAAACAGAAATCAATCAAAAGTATGTTCTCAACTGAGAATATTAAAAAGGTTAAAAAATTTATGGCGAAATTCTTTCACTACAATGCAATACCATTCAATGCAGCTGATAGTGGTCCTTACTATCAAGCCATGATTAATACTATTGCGGAGGCAGGCCCAAGTGTAAAAGGCCCTAAAGGGTACCAGATTGGCAATCTATATTTAGAGGAGGAAATGAAAGAAATTGAAGTATATTTACTTCAATAAAAACAAAATGGTTGCAGTATGGTTGCACGATCATGTGTGCTGGTTGAAGTTCTCAGAATAGAAAGCCTATTGTTAATTTCATGATTTATTGTGATAGAAACATGATCTATCATACTTCTGTTGATACTACTAATATCTCGAAGACTGCTGATTATATATTCTCGCTAATGGATAAAGTTGTTGATGAAGTTGGTGAAGAAAAATCGTGCAGGTTGTAACAGACAATGATGTAAGTTTCAGAGCAGCTGGTCACATCTTGATGGAGAAGAGAAAACATTTATTTTGGTCTCCCTGTGCAGCACATTGCATTGATTTGATGCTTGAAGATATTGGCTCTGTGAAATCAGTCAAGGAGACATTAGATGATGCTAAGATGATTACGTCATTCATTTACAATAGCCTCAAAGTGGTGAATTTAATGAAGCTATTTACCAGAGATAGAGATTTGTTGAGATCAGGTATAACACGGTTTGCCATCGAGTTATTTCTATTGAAAGCCTTATTCGCTATGAGCAAGATTTGAAAAGAATGTGTATGACTACAGAATGGCGTGAATTCAATAAGGAAAGGAGTAGAAGAAGTGTGCGAGATAAGTTTCTAATCTCATTCTGACTGACCGGTTTTGGAAGAAGGCAAGAGAGGTCCAAAACATTATGGATCCTCTTGTTAGAGTCTTGAAGATAGTGGACCAGGACAAAAAACCTACACTATCTATTATATATGAAGCTATGGATAGAGCAAAATTGGCTATAAAGGCATCAAATAAGAACTGGAAGAAGTACTGGGATATCATTGATAGAAGATGGGAGGACAATTGCATAGAGACTTGCATGCTGCTGGTAATTCATTTGCCTAGAAATCATATTTGTTGACTAGAAATTGAAACTGTCATATCATAACAATCATGTGCTTACATTATTGCAGCATATTTTTTAAATCCAGCACTCCAATATTCAAAATTTTTTTCTACACATCCAGAAGTGAGAAATGGATTAAAGGAGGTCATTAAAAGATTGGAGCCAGATTTGAATAAACAAGTAAGAGCTATTAATGAGGTAATAATAATTTATTTATTTCATCGATATAATGTTATGCAAATATTAACACTTGTAATGTGTATTCTCAGAGATAAAATTATTTGTGGATGGAGTTGGAGAATTTGGAAGCTCACTGACTAGAAGAGCAGTGCAATAATCTCTTCCAGCTGATTGATGGATTAATTATGGCGAAGAAGCTCCCAATCTGCAGAAAATTGCCATCTAAGTTTTAAGCCAAACATGTTCTTCATCGGGTTGTGAAAGAAATTAGAGCACGTGGTCGCTCATTCATACAAAATTGCGCAAAGGGTTGGCAATGAACAAGTTACATAAACTAGCATTTGTGCATTATAATATGCGGTTGCGAGTAAGGAACTTGACATGCAAAAGCGACACTGATGATTATTACAACCCAATTGATCTGAAAATATTTTCAATGATGTGATATTTTGGATGAGTGGATTCGTGAGGGAGAACAACCGATGTTACCATCAGATGACTTAGGTTGGTTGGATGAAGGTATTCGTCGTAGTGACGAAAGTGGCGGTGATGGCGGTGATGACGACGACGATGGTGACGACGATGGTGACAACGGCGGTGATGACGGCGATTATAGAGGTGATGACAGTAAGGATGAAGAGACTCATAGTGTTAGTAGAAGCCAACGAGGTGGTGCTGTAACATGGGATTCAGAATATTATGCCACACAAGATACAGATCATGGAGCCCGAGCGGGGATTTCGCAACAGCGTAAGCATTTGGATTGGTTGGTCGATTTTAGTTCTAGCGATGATTATTCGAGTGGACATGATAACTACTCACATGGTCTAGTCTTGAAGGCTATTTACAGGGGTTGGGTTTAACATCTGGCTAATATTCTGGCACTGATTATTCTAGCACTGGTGAATATTCTATTAGCAGAACTGAATATTGAGGTTTTGGGTATTATTACCATGGAGCTGATATTACACAACCCCTATCGCCATATTACTCTGATAGTGGATCCTCTGGCCAATCATCTCAGCTTACAGAATCTCACCCACAAACATATTATTATCCTTATGAAAATTATATACCTGATTTCTATATTTATCGCGGGGATGATGATGATGATTTTGTGCCTCCTCGTAATTCAATATGGAAATGACTATATTAGAAGGTACTTATGAATTATTTTGTGCAATTTACTATATTATGCATGTATTTTGATATCTTTCTACCGACGACGCTTATATTTATACTTTCACGTTATGTTTTGAGTGTTAGGTGATATGTTTTGAATATGTGATACATGAATTTTGATGTTTACATTTTTTTTTAGATTTGTCATGATTTTTTCATAATTTTTTTGACGTTCTATGTAGCGTTTTGCGCGTATCGTCCGAGCCGGATTCGAATCGCCGAGACCGATCCGTCTCGGTGCCGGCCGAGTCGGCGACTGAGACTTTGAACCATGGGACAATTGGCACGAACATATTTAAGACAATAGATCTGTCAACGAGTATGTTGAGAAATTTGATGAATTCCTCATCAGATGCAGTACCCTCTATAAGAAAGTTGAAGCTCAAATTCTTTCTAGATTTAGAGCCGGTCTTAGGAATGATCTACGAACTGAACTGTTGGTTAGAGGAGTCAACGAGTTAGAGGCAGCGTATGCGTTAGTCTAAGATTTAGATTTTGCTAGGACCACTCACACTTACAAGAGTCATGATTATAAGGCCTCAACGTCTAGACCTTCCCCATCTTCTCAACCCAATAGGTCTAATATTCAAACCTCCTCACTTAGGGATGACATCAAGGCAAGAATCTTGAGCGGGACAACAGAAACAAGGGTCATGAATTCTCAAAAGTTAGTTTTACAACCAAGTGCTATAAATGTCAAGGTTATGACCACTTAGCCTCCAGTTGCCTTAGTCTCGTCAGAATTATTATTATAGATGGAACACCCACCTAAGCTACTGAATCAAACTCTGATGTGTACATCTTTAAGGAGAAAGATTCTGAAACTGATGAAAATCCCATAAGTGATGATGTTGGTCTCAATTGTATTAATCAAACACCATCAACTCACTTGTCTGTTGTTAGATGTGTCCCTTTCTAACAAGCTGAAAAGGATGATTGGAGAAAAAGTGCCAACTTCCACACACGTTCACCAAAATGAGAAATAAGAGTTGTAAGGTGATTGTAGACAGTAGAAGCTGTATCAATGTAATATCGTCTAAGTCTCTTGAAAAGCTTGGATTAGAGGTTGTATCCCATCCTTACCATTCAAAGTGTCATGGATTGACTCCGCGACACTTGAGGTCAAATAATGATGTTTTATTCTAGTCAACTTCAATTATTATCAAGATAATATCTGGTATGATGTGATCACCATGAATGTGGGTCAAGTCATATTAGGTAGATCATGGTTGTTCGATAAAAATGTCACCATTACGGTCAATCTAATATGTGTCAATTTGAACATGAGAATAAGCAGATCAAGCTATTATACTTGAGACCCAAAACTGGATAACCCAAACTGACATTCACCTTGGCGTTGCTGCCAACTTCACCTTCCCCACCTCCCATTGCTACTGCTACTTGCTTCTCCCTTGCCTCTCACTAGTCATGCATATCCTGCTCGTAAATTGCTTCTTCCCTTATTGCCGACACCAATGTTCAAAATAACGATAATGTAACGATAACGTTTTTTGTTCTGTTATGTTAACATAGGTTATAACGTAACGCATAACGTAGGTTACGTGATTTAATATTTATTTAATAAAAATAAATATATATACTATATTAAAAATTATAAATAGAAAATAATTAAAAAAATCAAAAAAATTAAAACACTATATACCACATTTAGCAAGTCTCACAAATTTTTTTAGCAAGCATCACAATAATTTTTCACATTCACAAGTTATAATTCATATTTCATTTGCACCAACAATAATATGATTTGCATATTTCATTATAATTCATAATTTTTATCATGCTATTCACAATTTTTTATCATGCTATTCATAATTTTTCACATTTACGAGTTATAATTCATAATTCCATCTATACAAACATATGATTCGCATATTTCATTATAATCATAATTTTTATCATGCTATTCAATCTACACAAAGATTCATAATTCGATCACAATTCATAATTTCTTAGTCACACTATTCATTATAATTCATAATTCAATTTATAATATCTATTTAATTATCCCCCCTGTCCTTCACTCTCTCTGATATTTTACCCCTGATCTCTCTGCTCTCTCTCTCACTCTCTCTACTCTCTCTCTCTCTCTCTCCTCTCTCCCCTCCGATCTCTCTCTCGGCTCTCTCTCGATCGGCTCTCTCCCCCTTAGGAGAGAAAGCAGAGCTCTCTCTCTCTCTCGATCTTTCTCTGCTCTCTCCCTTAGGAGAGAAAGCAGATAGAGATCGAGAAAGCAGAGAGATCGGGAGGGAGAGATCCGGAGGGCGACTAGAGAGAAAGAAGAGAGAGCTTACATGTACTTGGAGACGGAGAACCACCACTTGCAGACGACGCCAGCAAGAACCAACACGACGGAGAACCACCACTTGCAGACGACGCCAGTAAGAACCAACACGACGGAGAACCACCAGAGGTTGTTCTTCTTTTGTTGTCACCAGAGAGAAGTATGTCTTCTTCTTTCTTCTCGGTGCCGAACGAGGAGACGACGATGAGGTTGCAGAGAGGACGACGACCGAGCGAATTGTGGGGATTTTTTTTGTCATAGACCGGGAGAA